>CM062807.1:1247227-1470629 GCA_031772625.1 Pinus tabuliformis | reverse complement strand
CAAGTCCACACACTTTTTGGAAAAAATTTTCACATTTCACTTACTTGAGGATGTTCTGAACAAAACCCATGTCACAAATTTTCTAGATTCTTCTTCATTGCTTTGAAAATTATGTACGAAGTTATTTACTCATTTATACCTAACACAAGATGGATGAGCTATAAATCATGAGTTAGAATCATGCAGAGTAGACTTAGGTATGAAAACAACAATGTAGGTCCATGTCAACATCCCTAGGAGCAAATCCAATGTTGCATAATTTCCCTTAGAGTTGTGTAAATATGCCAACCTTGAAAACTAGTTATGAGAACTACATAAGATGCTACATAAACCAAGGTAGGAAAACCATCTTCAATGACACCAACAATAATCCTTTCTAACTTGTTAAAACTAAAGAAGAATACTGACTGTTAACTATTTTAACATTTGTAAGCTTGTCATGGTATATTTATGAAGAAACATGTTAAAATTGGTAATGAACAAGAAAATGAGTGAGGCATAGTGATTGAAAATAAATGTTTTTAATGGTGAAAAGGATGAAAAATTGAGGATGAACCACATTAGTTGGTTTGAAACGTCGACCTAATCCTTATGATGTGATTAATCCGGAAGACTATTCTCTAAATCTCCCTAACTCCTACACTTTTTCATGTCCTCATGCAAACAAAGTAGAGCTAAAAACAAAAAGAATTGGTCCGGAAAGAGCTATGATGTGGGGATGTAAAGCATTGTATTCCCCATAGTCAAGAAGCACTTCTCTGTGACATTAAGAAGGATCTCAAGCCACATATCAGTTAAAAACTAACCATAGTGCCCCAACTATAGAAAGAGTAATATCAGTTAATCTTAGAGCCCGCGTCTTTGACTTCACCAATTAAATTAAGGTTTGATAAGTTTGAACAATTTACAACAACAAATCCCAAACCTTTGTCTGCAATTCATGGGCACTTGCTACATTGTCTTATTTTCTAGTTGGTTGTCTATTGGAGTTGATCCAAAGAAAAGCCCAATAGAATTACTAGGTGGACTTTCTGATATGATGCTTTTTTGGTGGAAAAGTCCCGTGCTTTGATTTCAAGAACTGTTAGGAAATAATTTTGCTTTATGTGAACGCTGTATTCTACCTCCACCACCATTGTTTGATCTCCTCCTTATATTAGATTGTGCATATCCTTCATAGTTGCTACTTCGAATCCCACTAAGACTTGATTTAGAATTTGTCCCACAACCACTTCTAGCTGACTTGGAATCATTTGTACCATGTTTGGCTTTCAAGCCTAGTTGACTCCTTAGATTATTCTTTAACTGCTCATTTAGTAGCTTCTGTTCATAAAAATAAAGGCCATTGTTGATAGAATTTTCTAGTTCATTTGAGATTTCACCCTGCTCTCTCCTGTCTCTCCTTTCAATCCCGTTCATCTTTCAATTCCATGTCACAATATTCAGTCAGTGCATGTAACACCCCTATGGCTTTGCTTTTTAAAAATGTACTATTTTTAGACATGGAGCTATTATTTGATTTAATGGTTATGGAAGCTATGGGACTTACGTGACGATGTAATTATTTTATTATTATTTGAGTTAATAAATAAATTTCATAGAAATATTTAAGAAATAACACTAGATTTTAGAAGAATTCTTGTCAGCTTAGGAAAAGTTGTTGGTGGTCAAGTCCGCATGATGGACCTTCCCCAAAGTCTCATAAAAATCCCTAGGAGAAAATAATTTAAAAAATTTAAATTAACATAATGAGAGAGAAATATTATGTTAATCACTTAGTTGGAGATAAATACTAAGTGGGGTGGAATAAAGCACCATGGGAGGGAAATGCATGCTTTAAAGAAAAATAAAATAATCTTTTTAGAAAAAACTAAAACAAAAAGGCCTAGGCAAAAAGGTTGGTAGGCTTTAAAGCATGATGCTGCTAAAAATATTTGAGGACGACTTCAATAAAATAAACCACCTAGGAATAAAAGAGGATGTTGATTCCAGAGGGAAATAAGATCTTAACTTGGGAGGCACTGGCAAAGGCAGTTTATGGTCGGGTCGAACGTGCTCGATTCCTGAATATTCCCTAAGTGTCTGTTACGGTTAGCAATTTACATTTATTATATCTCATGTGTATTCTTGAATTCAATTGAGCAGAAAAGGATTGATATAAGACTGGCTGCATAGACTCAAATGGTATAAGGATTTGCTGCATGTCTACAAAATATGTTAAAAATATATTAATTAAGAGGAGATATGATTATAAGTTTACTGTAATATATGAGCATATAGATTGGACAATGAAAGCTTTAATTAAAATCTTCTTGCATGCATGAATTCTTACTAAATGCATTACTTTTATTTAGCTGAAATTAAATAAAGAAGTAATGTAAGTTATATGAGTAGATGCTTACTACAGAAATAAGGATTTTGTTTGAGGAAGAAAATAATGCATGCACATAATCTGGATTATTAACTTTGTCTTGATTAGTGATAGAAGTGGCAGTGGATTAACATAGACACATATAGATATGTTTATTACACCCTACATAATAGATGATAGGACCTTTTACTTGCATTGTGAAATTGATATGGTTGGATATCTAAGTTATAGTTATTTCTTGGAAGTTATTACTGATGTTTAAAATTGAGAAAATTAGAAGAAAGAAATTGTAGCAAGCAACATTGAATTTATTGCATTGCATTCTAGATTGATGTAAAATATATGCATATAGAATGAAATTAGTTTCTATAAGAAGGAAAAAGTAGAACTAATTATTACTATTCCTAATTAAATATATGTTCTGTTTATGAGGATGACAAGAATAATTAATTAGGAAATAAGCTGCCTATATTCAAGTAAACCAAGTCACTGTTTTAGTAACCTTGCCCCTCATTAAATTAAAAGAAATATGATGACAATAATTGTATAGGAGGAATAAATTGAAGTGAAGAGTGTAAGGTTCCACACAAGGGTCAGTAGTGATAAAAACCCCTAATAATAGCCCTACAAACTCAATATTTTAGTAAGCCAAAAGAATCCCTTGACAACTATTGCTTAAGGGAAAATGGATGGTCCATCAAGATAACAGTAGGAAAATTACATGTAAAACACTACTCTACTGTCATAATAATACCTTAGTTGAGTTCTTACAAAAATAGTTGTTAGCTCTTATACTCTGCGGGTTTCGGAAAAAATAAGAAGACAAAATTTGGTATCATAGATACATAGGAAGAAATTAATTAATTATTCCAATCTGTTTGAATAAAAGTATACATGAAAAATATACATCTTTGTGGCATAGGTGAAAAGGCAAGGCATATCAACAAACCAATCTATGTAGGAAAACTTTCTCATTTGGACACAAGCATGATAATACCCTAATAGATCCTTAGTAAGAGTTAATTATAACCAATCGAATTAATAGTAAGGGCCTAGACCCATCAAGTATGGTCATTGGCTTATTACTCTCAAACTCAATAAGTCAAAGGACGGGTAACAGAAGATAGGTATGGAAATTTAGTTATCAAACAATATATTACGATTATAAGAAAACATGAACCATATATATGTGTGTGTGTGTGTGATGGAAATATTCTTTCATTGATGTCAACAAGATAGTCCCTGATGTCAATAGGGTGTCCATTAAGCAGATGGTTGAAAATGGTGTCCATAGGTGGCACATGTGTCTCGAAAGAAAAACTTCCAGTCACAAGAAGAAGGGTCAAGGCGAAAAGAATAATAGGGAGTTTGAAGCCATTTATCAGGCAAAAAATGAGCTCAAATAATACATCGTAACCACTCAACTGAAAAGTGCTATGAAAAACATTTCCAATGGCATAAATAATTCTTCAAATGACCTCCTAGATCAAAAGATAGAGGCAGTCAAAGTTAGTCCTAGAAAATTAAAAAATGAACAGAATCCTGAAACCTCGGAAGTCTCGAAAGCTTGTAACATGGTGGAAATATAATGGTGTAGAAGAATACTCGAAAGGCCCAGAACCCCGAAACTCCAAAAGTATCAGAAGCCCATAACATGGTGGAAATAGAATGGTGTAGAAGAAGACCCGGAAGGCATAAAACCCTAGAACACCGGAATCCCATAACTCTTTTGAAAATGAATTTCCAAAATTTCCGGGCACCAGGGCATCTAGGTTCCATCTCAGCGGAGCATAAGTGTTAAGCGAGCCATATCCAAAAGTTGAAGAGCCAGGAGTAGAAGAAGCCAGGTGGAGTGGGACAATAAGACAACACTATTATCAACGCATAGGAGCGACTAAGTGGTAGTGGGCCTACCCTGGAAGCCCAAAACCCGTAACTATTTGATAATTCAAAAGAGCTTGGGGGTGGCGGGATAACAGGAAAAAACAACAGAGAAAACCTGGAGGTCAGAACCCACCTAACTATTTGTCAAATTTTGTTTCTTAAAGGCGTTGGGCACCAGGGGACCTAGGATTCACTCTTGAGAAAGCCAACACACAACGAAGGGGTAAAGCACGGTGGGCCATGCCCAGAAAACCTAGATCTTGTAACTTTTTATAATTGAAATTTATGAGAAGTGTCATGATCGGGGGCTTTGAGCATTGGATTAACATTCGACCGTTTTGCGTTAAAAAGAGAACCAAGGGCATGAAAAACAATTTACAAAGGTAATAAGGCCCTTGATAGGACCTTAAAGGGTTTAACGTCTCAGCACCCAACCGATGGTCACGAGACCGAGTCATATGGAGAAATCTTTCAGCACTAGTGCTAAAGGCTTAAATTGGAAGTTTTTTTTCAGAATTCACGTTATAAGAGAAAAAGGCTTGGGAAAGCTTAGTTTGGTAAGCGTGAGTGTTTTTAGAGGCAACGACATGTTAAAATGCCTTGAGGCCTGGCATGGTCAGATGAGTTGGTAGCTATTTTCAACAGGGGAATCTCGATAGCAATATGGATGGGTCGGTAGCTATCTTAGTGGAAGATTTGGTGGAACTACCTGTTAAGAGGTAGCTTTGGCCAAATTTGGAGGATTGCCAACTTTAGCAAACCTTGACTAACTCTGTAAAAATCCATAATTGACTGAAATTAATAGAAATATCACAAAAAAGGTTGGGACCAATAGAGACCTCAAGAAAACATGAACATCAGTCTTACAGGACTAACTTGAATGAGAAAAAGGAAAAGATAATGATTCATGTAGAATTTCGAGAAAATAGCAAGAGACAAAAATTAGCAAAAGGAAAACTTTAAAACCTAGCTCGAATAAGAAGAATTGAGAGAAAATATGTTTTAGACAGAGCTTCTGGAGCAACGAGGTTTTGGTATGGTGGTGTTGTTGTAGGTGATTTTTGGGTGGTGTTTGAAGTGAAATTATTTTTGAAGGAAGAAAAGGCTTTCATGGATCTAGTGTGAAAATGGATAAAAGATGAACCATTGAGTGTCTAGAAAGTTGTAGCTTTCATATTAGGGATTGGTGCTCCTTCTAGTGGTTGCTGCTAAACAATTGGGGTTGTAGCTCCATTCAGTTGTAGATTCCTGCTGGTTGTAGCTAGAGAATTGTAACAAGAAGTTGTATCTTTCCCTATGAATGAATTGAAGAGCATTTTTTAAAATTTACTTGTTCTTTGTGTGTTCCATTGAGATTACTAAAATTTATTCCTGATATTGTTATTTAAATTAATTGCTGAAGTATTTAATGGTATCCCAATATTCTTTCACAAAGTAAAATAATTTTTTCAATTCATAAAAAATTCTACAATACTGATTCACCCCCTCTCAGTATTGTCCTGGTTTCCAACAATATATATATATATATATATATATACGGAAAATTTTAGGGGCTAATATTCGTCCAGTGGATTAATTTTCTATGATTTTTCCATAAAAAAGATTCGACAATTTCCAATTTTTATAAAAGATGATTCGCCCAAATTTTAGAATATAAAATTATTTTAACTTAAAAATCGCCAACATTATAGAGACTATTTATCAAAATCATTATAAATTTGAATACAATTACAAATATATCAATAAACATTTTATAGTTTGCATATTAGAGATTAGTGAGATTCGCCAATATTTTTAAACTTCAAGAAAATTTTCCATCCTTTAAATTATCCTTGTATATATATAACATGTTTGGTCTAATAGACAATTTAAATTTTCTTTTCCTTTTCCTTGTATATATATATATATATAAAACATGTTTGGTCTAATATACAATTGAAAACCTTAGTACCATAGAAATTACAATAACCCAATTTTGTAGGGAACTCTCCCAAAGAAAAATACTTATTTCAGGAGTGAAAGAATTTATACACAGTCAAAATGAGATGAAAGACACAATACGTATACAAGAAAATTAAATTAAATTCATAAGGACCATACATCCATTATTTGTGCCCAGTCATAAAGCCAAATTTAAACACAAATTCAATAACTCCAAGTCATAAGGCCAAATTTAAACACAAATTCAATAACCCATAACCCATTTAGTCAAATACAATAATCTATCCAAATTATATGAAACCCTGCTTAGGATTTGAGAATCAATTTTCCTAAAATTTCTAAAGCCTTAACTTAGGATGTGGAGTGTAAAGCCTTAACTTAGGATGTGGAGTGTAAACACTGGTAGGAAGTTGAACTGGAAGCACAACAACGCCAAAAGAATCAAAGAGTTGAAACATAAGTTAAAAGATAAACTCCATATTGGTCGCTTCGTTTGTGCCATGACCAAACCTGAAACCACCAGTGTTAGTGGAGGTTAAGAATCCATATTAGAAAACCATAAGAAAATTATCAAAATTATACAAGAGAAAGGAAAGATATGATACCTTTAGAGGGCTAAGTTGGTCCAGGGTGTCGACTCTGTGTAGAGCCAAATTGGAATCCATCTCGATGTTATAAAAAATAAATATTACAGAGAAACCTAAGAAATGAAATAGCGATGTTCACTAGAGAACTATGTCAGAACCATTAATGAAATTCCCTAACCGAGGGAATGAGAATAAAAAATTCTTACCTATACACTCTTTCCCTATGAGTGTTAGGTAGTGTATTTGCTCGAAATCTTCGGAAAAACCAAATCTTTGCCAAATAAATTTTAAGGGTATGAGGATGTCGACCCAAAACCCCATTTGGATAGTTCCCCGAGACATCATTGAGCTATTCAAGCCATGACAGTTCAAATGTTTACCTCAAGTGTCCACCATGGTGATAGTAGGAAAAATTGGGAGGCTTAACAGCTTTTCAGCTACTGAAACAAGTAGTAAAAAATCACCAGGGGCGAGCCTTGAATTTGTAGCTCAGACCATTAAGTCAGACAGGGTAAGAAAAACAAAGCGAAAGGAGAGACAATAATGAAACCCATGAATCAAATGATATACTTGTGCTAGTAGACGAAGTCCTCTAAAAAACAATAGACATTCTGGGTAGTAGATAAGAGAGGCAACAAGAACCATATCGCCATAAGAATTGAACCAGGGCCATGGATAACCTTGAACCACCAAAAACCTTAGAGCGACGCTCCGCCACACACCGAAAAGAAAAATGAAAACCAAATGAATAAACAATAAGGCATACGATCAGGGTTGAATGAATAAATTATCATAACCGTTCGATGCACCAAGGAAGCATCACCATCGTTAACATGCCCTAGTACATTTCTCATGTGACATTCACATGGGCAGGGCTGCATGGGCCACGCTCATGATACCGGGTGGACTGTGCATAATCACATAGGAGGAAAGGCGCCACATTAAAATCCCACATGGAAACCAAAGTCCATGAATATAACGTTTAAAAGGGTCCATGGGAATTCCTTTTGAAACTGGTGCGAGTGAACAGTCACATTAAACCATGGTGCCTAGGTTATATGCGCCTGAGGACTTTCCGATGGGACTTTAACACTGTGTTAGTCCAAATGTGGATGTTGGTTATTAACCACGAAGGTGAATATTTTGAGTAACGAGTACAATACATAAATGCATAGTGAAAATTCATACAACAAAGATAAATCATTAACCATGATGGAAGGAAGATTAAAGTGGAAACAAAATTTTAACTATTTGTAGATATACACAACCCAAGGGTGCAAGACATTATAACCATTTTTGTCAAACTATGCAAGTGCTAAGTACAATAGTTAATATTAGCAATAATATTAATCAAGTAAATGAAGAAAATAATTTTCTTTTAGGTGTGAAATATGGGTATGTTATAGTGCACATTCTGATCATTTACATCTTGACTATCATATTAATCATTCATCCAACTTTTGAATGGTGGAAAGTTGTCCTTTTTGGTAATATTACTAGACTCCACCTTTTCATCAAGCATAAAAGTATACTTTTCCAAAGGCTTTTGACAAGCCACCTCCCATTGGAAGATAGAGATATATCAATACCATTACTATCAAACCTACTTGAAACACTAGTCCTTTCTTATGTGTTAGTAACATCTTTTTGATTGGCAACACTTGCTTGTGGAGAGAAAGACTCCATACCTTTGCTACTATTTTACCTAAAATAATGAATATTATCAAATATGTCCCTATAGGAAGAACTATTCCCAACCCTACTTGGCTCTACAAGTCTGTTATTAAACTTGCATCCAAGCTACATGCCATATGATCATCACTTTCACTATCAGATGTTCTAGAATATCACATTCCAATGTTAGCTAAATTTTTCCCATTAGAAGCATCAGGTGAGCTCAATGTTAAGGGATTAATAAGACCATCTTGCATGGATACTACCCTATTCTTATTTTTACTACTTGTGACATCATATATAGATCTATCACATTTTCTTTTGTTATCTAGTTCAACAAGTTTGACATCATTTGCGACCTTGTCATCAATAGTGTTTTGATGAAACTTTGTACTTGAAACATAATTGTTATGTCTTGAAATTGGAATCTAGTCCAACCAATCTATCACTTTATTATCTTATCATCCTACACTTCGGGCACAGTTGAGCTTCACAATGCATCAAGAATGAAATGAACATTAGTTTTCATGTTTTGAACCCTCTTGAAATTTACAGTAATCGAGATGGTCACCCTCTATTTCCCATTTACTATTTTGTTTGGTTTTCACTACCCAACATGACCAAGTCAACATCTGGGTTGAAACCCATGGAAATTTCATTATTAAATTTCTCAAAGAACTCCTCTTTTTCTCCACTAGATTTATCAAGCTTACCATTGAGGATATAATTACCAAACATATCTAACCCCTGTAATGTCCTTTACAATAATATAATTTTTTGCAAAAGGAGAAGTTGCATAATGGTTTCTTAATGAGAATATTTGAAACTCGTGGGAGAATATGGCAATCATCATGATTTTTTGAAAGCTATATACACCGATGATTCATCTCCATTGACTTAAATATGGTAATGAGCCAAAAAATATTTGATCAAATCCCACAATATCTCCATCAAATCCAACAAAGAAGTAGAGTCACTAAATTTATCCCCATTAATCCCCATTATCAGATAGCCTTTGCCACTATCTTTCCATCATCTCAAAACAAAGATGACTCAGTTTTTATCCTTTCCAAATCAAATATGAAGCACAAATTCTTGAAGTTCACCAACCTTTCTACAAACATACAATATTGTGTCTATTAATTTCGATGTAAGATTTTATTTGCATAGAATGAAATTCTACTTAAAATGGTATTCAATGTGGCCATTGACTATCTTGGGTAGTGAATGAGTGGGTCTTTATAGATACACCAATGAAAATGAGAAGAAATTCTATTTATTTTTGAATTCTAAATGCAATTAGGTGTCATGGGTCCTTCACACCCTGCAAGTCAACAAAAACTTTTCATGCAAGTAAGTCTCAACACATAGGGAAAATTATCCCAATTTGATTTTCTCAGTAAACCTCATTATATTTGTCCTATCCTCGATCTTGGCCATAGATGTGTTTACACAATATTCCTCAAACTTATTCTTCTACTCATATTTGTGTGATTTTGATTTGGGCATAAACTTACTAGAGAATCTTCCAATACTCTGGTTGTATTGCAGAGGAAACTGGAGGGTAGTAAGGTGATTCATTTTCTATTTGAAATAAATATTTTCTCCTTTCATAAACATCATTTCTCTAACCCAATATTTCCTTTGTATTTCTTAGGCTCTCCAAAATTGTTCTTTGGCACTATATTCCTCACTAGACTATAAATTCATAATAAAAATAATCTTTTGTAGAGATGTGCACGGTTAGTGCTTCCATTACTTAAACTAATTTGTTTTCTAACCTTGGTTGGACCACTCTCGAAATTAACACTACAACCAATGCTTATGTGAAGATACTCTACCATAGGAGAAAAAAACAATCCATATATGACAATTCTTCCCTCACAACGCATTTAAAATATTTTCCCTTGACTAAAACAAAGGAACAATCATATTAGAGGTTGAAGTAGTTCTTGAATCTTGTACAAATATAACTATTTTTTTCGAAAGTCATACTCCCATACATTTGACCTCTACTGCTTCCAAAGAATAATATTTGTATTATTTCAACTTAGAAAAGGAGAATTGAAGGAAGAAAATAAATTCTTCCTTAATAGCATAAGGGTACATTGCATCAAAGTAAATCCAACATGCTCTAAAGTGGGTTGGCACATGATCCATACAACTCTTCCTCTGGCTATTTTGCAGTTGGGTTTTACCACAGGGGCAAGACTCAATCTACTTAGGTAACATTTCATATTCTCCATTTTGAAATATGATGTTGCACTTATGGTTTTGATAGGAAAGAATATTCATACATAGGTTATTACATGAAAATACACCAATTTTTCGATTCTATCTTCATATCACCAAAATGTATCATCTCCTCCTTTCCCACAAAAGCTTGGGGGTTCTACTAAAACCTGAAAAAGATCACACAAACCTTCATGGAATGTTCTACCATAATAATGGTGTCCACATTTGAGAGGCTTCTCACAGTACTAATTACAAGATTTAGTTTATTTATGATCAAAATATTCCTTTGTAACTGTTGTTTTCCTCCATATGGAAACATGAGGGTCATTGCTGAACAATGGATGACATGTATAGAGATTAAAGCTGATTCAAGTTGACCCATGTGAATTTCTACTAGAAAAATATTGATACCAATAGAGTGACCATAGTATTCATATCCAATGTAGCCCCTCTTTGAATCATAATGAAGACAATGCATCCTATTACAACGGGATAGAAAATGTTGAGAACAATCAAACATATGGAAACTAATGAAGTCTGAGTTAGGTAATGGTCATATGCGAATCCAAGATTCAACCTATTAAATTTCTTCCTTAAAAAGGTGGCCAACACCATGAGATGACAATAATGCATCCACACAAAAACAACATCAGGATCTAACACTTCCATGACCTTGTCTATAACAAATTTCATGGCTTCTAATTTTTTTTGTACGAGAGTCAACATTGTACTGATGTAAGCTATGATCTCCAAAGAAGTTCAATATTTTTTTGCAATCTCGAGGATTTACTTAATTTTGATGAAGAATTATATTCATAAATTCTAACAGATGAAGCCACGATGAAGCCTACCTTGCCATATTATATAAAATAGTGTAGCGGTTTGATATGCATGGAAACCACTAGTTGCCCATTCAAGGATAAAATGAAGTGATTCCTGATTACAAATGGCATGGCACAACACACTGTGAAGAGAATAGAGTGCTACTTGACTATTGGGAATTGAGAGAAAATATTTAAATAGTTGGGACAGAAACAAACACACTAATATAGATGCTAAGAAAGAGTTGGATCATAGTGCCCGTCGAGTAGTGCAAACTAATGGATTAAGGGAATGATAGGAAATGTGTGCTGAAACAGATCAGAAAAATATTTTACAAAGAGAAAAAGACAAATGAAATAGTAGGATAGATGTGTAAAGCTTACAATAGTTTTCTGATCATCATTCCTAAATTTTCAAGCTGATTTTGACCTCAAGTTTTACCTATATGTTAAAGTTTCTAGGTATGCTGATAAAAAGAAACTCAACTTGAGATTATCCAAAATAGAGCATTGAGACCAATGCTGATGTATATTAGCTAGTGTGATAGGAGATCAAATGCTGATGACTATTGACTATGCGAGGCTAACTACTGTGTTGGATTTAGGACCAATAATGATGAAGGCTGCTAATGAATATTGTTTTTTATGGAAAATCTAAACAAGCACACTATTGGTCATCATATAACAATGGCTAATAGATTGCATGGTGGTTACAAGAAACCTGTAGGTGCATGAGCATGGATGCTAAAGCTTCTTAAAGGTTGAAGGCTAACTTTCTATTACCCCGGTTGTCTAAAAATCAATTTTCCCTTCTTATTTACGAAACAAAAAGGCTAGAAATGTTGTTGAGTACTTTATAAAGTCTTCACCGAGACCTGAATTTATAGTACAACTATCGCCATGCAAATGAATGTGCTGAAGTCAAGCATGGAAATATATCATTGGATTACTGATCACTAAAGTATTCCATTAACTAATGTGAGAAAAATCACCATTGATGTCAATGAACATCAAGGTACCTTAGTACATATTGCCAGGTACAAATGAAGGAGCGAGATTCAAGTCACCTGCAAGATAGAACAATTAAGAGACATCGATGTATTCCTACAATTGTCAATGAGAGAACCTGTCGTTGATGTTTGCAAGATTCATGGTACGACGAGTCAAGACTTGTTAGCAGGAGGGCACTAATGTATCCCACATCATCTAACACAAGGATATACAAAAATTTGAAGGATTTAGAAGAACAAAAACATGATGAAAATATTATTGAGAACTTTCCAACCAATAACTTGGATTTCAAGCAAAGTCCTTTTCTAACAGCGCAAGAATCCTGGTTTTCATAGTTAGAATTATTTTTATCTTTTAACATTTTAATTATTTATTCATATGCACTATCCTAATTTACTTGAAAAGGAAACATCTTCTCAAGTGTAGGAATATTTCCAATGAAGCCACCTGCACAACAAAATTACAAATGTATTCATATTAAAATTTGAAAGATATTCTTTGACAAATACTAGAATATGAGGAACTAACTTCTTTGACTGACATGGTGCCAGGATTTGTTCAATGATGGAGGAATGTTGTGGGTTGAGAATAATTTGGAACCAAGATTTAATGTGATCTAGTCCTTGGTTCTTTAATTCATTATCAATTGTTGGCATGTCATCCTTTGTTAAGAAATTCATATCTTCCAAGGCTTGTTGATTTCTCTATTGAATGTACAAAGTATTTGATGATAGGCAGGAAAGGAATTCCTCAAAATCAAGTTCTAAAATATGCTCTCCATCAATTGTTCCCCATGACTCTTTGGTTTCTTCTACAAATTGGCAAGGATGATCAAGGAAAGATTATGGGTCTTCCTCTTGATGTAGTTCATGAGCTTCTAGATTTGGTTTTGGATGTTGCTCATGAATTCCCTGCTCTTCTCCTCCTCCTTGGGATGTAGTTATGTTCCTAATTGCACTTAAGATTTTCTCCTTCTGAGATGCAGATATTCCTTTGATTGTTGTCAGAATTTGAGAGACTTCTTGGAGTAGCATTTCTTAACAAGTTCTTTAGCATCCTTCTTTTGGTAGCTAGTAGAACATGTCAACACATGGATTAATGTCTAGGGGTAATAATATAAAAACATTTATGCTTTAAAGAAATAAATGAAATTTACGAGAACAAAACCTAATTATAAAATATAAAATTGTCAAAGCCCTAATATCTTTTAGTACCACCCCAACAACTATACAAAAAATGTCAATCAATTTAATTGATTAAATAATTTACATTAAATTGTCAACCAAGACTTCTTAAACTTAGATATGCTACACGATATGTGTGGAGTTGAAGGCAGTAATACTCTTCCTAACAAATTTCTACAGAATGAAACTAAAACTGAGCAACACACCAAACAAGGCTATAGGTGGATTATCTACTGGACAATAAGCATAAGGAAGATTGGGATATATATTTCAAAATATATCTTGGGCCATTATGCGACCTACCTTGTTGTAGCAAACTCACACCTTATCTTTAGTGAGACCTAACTTGTAGCAACAACTGTTTAAGAGAACTTTTGCCGAAAGTAAAGCGACAAGGAACTCATCCTCTAGATAGTAAACTTATGGAAGATTTTTATATCGATTTCATGAGATAATATTATTACACATGACACTGGTTGCATTCATATCTTGTTCATGCAACCTTAAACTCAATCTCGTACGGATTCAATTCAATGTCGAAGCTACAGGTTGAAAGATTCACACCAAACTATGTAGGGAAAGGGAAAGGATCCTAAATGTACTGAGATCACAGGGGTCACCTAAGATGTCCCTAATTGACAAGATATCTATTTGTCACACTAACTAGGCCAAGCAACCATTGCACATCTAGGAGGGAAGCAAGGCTTGACATTTCCCTAGGTGCATGATCTACACACTTGTTGACGGTGCTAGAAATATGTCAACCAAGGGGGTCTCCCGATGTGAAGTCCCAATTAGATCTCACACCTTTCGGAATAAGATCCCCATCTGGGGTATCAACCCAACTACCATATATTCTTACATATTTTCCTTACCTGTAATTGTTATCAAGAGAGAGGAGTGAAAATATGCCCTTGAAAAGCAAGGGGGTGTGCCTGGTGAGTGTTCAGTTGTATGCGTGTCAAAGTTATTTTATTGCATAGGGGTGAGATAAGTGAGCCTCTAATAAAGAGGTAATATTACCACCCTAGTAGAGAAACACATAAACAAGAAGAATCCATTCAACATCCAGCGGAATAGCCCATAGATATGCGATGGTCATTGCAACGATTACAACAAGAAAGATCTGTCTAATATCCAGTGGAATAGTCCATGAGGACGTGACAACTATAATTACCATTACAACACATTCAGAATACAATAAGTACCAAAATAACCAAAATAGTTCAACTACTTTAGCACAGATGAAAGAAAAGATGAATTACAAGCATTCACATAATAGTCTTACAAATATTCATAATCCATGCGTGAAACTTGTGCTGGCCATAAGGCTTATGCTATTAAGTAAAATTTCCAAGACACATGTATACAATGAACACCACTAGCTCCAATAGTGGAGTGTTGGAGCAAGTCCTTGCTTCCCAAAAGAATTATTATGAGGATCCAAGGTGAAAAGTACTTTTCTCATATAATGAGGGTGTATATATAACCAATGGGGTGATGCTTCACCTCCCTATGACTATTTGACTACCATCATGAATGTTTGAATTCCAATGATTTTCAACTTTACATGAATATTCATCTTTTGTACATGTCCTTTGGACTTCCACTTTACAATACATTTTCGAATAACAAATTACATAATCCACAAGAATAATGTGGCATATGACGACTCATGACATGACATGGCATGACACTCTGCTAACAAAGACTTCTTGATGACATGGAAATGTCGATCCATTCTTGCTGCTCCTTTGTCTTCAACAATAGATGTGAAATGCTTCATATTCATGAGGGATATGATTTTTTCTTCATATCCACCCTCCAAAGGGTTGTGAATCAGATGGAGTCTTCATGTAGTTTTGATCTTTGATCTTCTATTGTAATATAGTGTTCCTTCATCTTCTCCCCTGATCATCATCTTATTTCTTCAACTACATAAATGTCCTTTAGCATGTCCTCCTTTTCCATCCCTTTCTTCATCATCTTTCCATAGCATGATAGAGTTCCCGCATCTGCAATCCACTCATGACAAGACGACATTAGTCCAATAAACCCCTAGTCTAATATGTTGCATGATGATCCACTGACTGAGCCAGAACCAGGTGTCGGGTTGAGGGAGAGGCTCAGTGACCATGCAATTGTGAAAATTAGGCAGTCAAGGGTGAATTTTGAGCCTTGAGATTGTGCAATCCGTAGTTTAGGCTGGACTAGGCAGGAAGATTGTGAAATTTTGGGACTTAGTGAGCTAGGTTGAGGTGTTTTTCACTGTTTCAGTCAACTACGTAGTTCTTTAAGGTAGAACAGACCTAGTGATTGCACAATTACACAACTAAGGAGCTTAAGAGATAGGATTGAGCTCAAAGACTACACAATGCGCAGTTGGGTCCATATTGGAGGGCTGAATTCCATAGTTTTGGAGGCTAAGGCCCGGGCTTGAGCATTGAAATTGTGAAATGTGTAGTACTGGAAGGAAAGGAGGCTAGGTGATTACGTAGTTGTAGTTCAGGAGCTCAATGTTGAGACTTGAGGACTGAGACTATGCGATGCGCAGTGCTAGCTTGGTTAGAGAGAAAGATTGCGTAGTTATGGGACTCAAGCGCTGGGATTGAGCATTAAGGTTGCGAAATACATAGTTCTCAGAGGTAGAGACTGCACATTGCATAGTGCCAAGAGACAAGGTTTCTTCTTGAGGATTGAGACTATGCAGTGTGCAGTTCAGGAGGTTTGGATGAGGCTAAGTGGCCCGGTGGGGAGTTTTTCCAATTTTGACTAAGTGTTGAATCAATGAGAGGAAGTTGAATAAAATAAATACTTGAACATGATCACACACTTAGTTCACTTGATGATACAACAAAGAACACTCAAAAATCATGAATAACATACTTTCCTCAATGCAACAACATTGTGACAACTCATTCCAAGTGTGACACTAAAGATACACTTTGCGACGACAATGACGACACTTGTGCGATAGTGCGTGAAACTTTTGAAATGAGTGTGGAACATGTCTACATGATAAGATCAACTCATTATCATAAATATTTCCCCTGAAACAAACCAAAAATGCACTTTACACAATAAGCGACAATTCCCATGCCAAAAGACGACACTTGCTATATGAAAATATAAGTGCGAACGATAATTGTGATATGTGAATGATAGTGAAAAAAAATGCCAGGGGAATATAACATGAAAATGAAACTAATTAAAGGGAAATAAAGTGAAAGAAAAAACATGAAAACTACACTCATGAAATAAAAAGTTGCACAAAGTGACAATTTGAAAAACTCACCGAAATATAAGTACAAACGCAGCTAGAAGTGAGAAACTCTTGATGTTAGTGCATTGACTATCGACATGGGTTGGACATCACACAAGACAATTCTTAATGGACCGTTGATATGAAATGGGGCCTAAGGGATTCTTGTCTGCTTACAAGAACCTATTTCACTCCAAAGCTTATATATATTCCCCAGACCTATGCTTATGATTGATAATTGCAGAATTAAAAGTGCTTGAAAGAGGTGTATGCCTATGTTTGTTTTTAGATTGTTTGATTGCATTAAGTTCATTTGCTTAAATTGATATATAAACACACATAACAGTAAATGCAACAAATAAACAAACATATAAAGAAAACAACATAATATGGAGTTCACCTTGATATTTTGGGCTACGTCTCCTTGAGCTCTAATCAACTCGACTAGGCTCTTTGGGATTATGGCTTAAATTCTTTTACAAGTTCCACACTTAACTCCATTGGTTTACAAATGAACCAATGGGCTTAGAATGCCATCTTACCCCTGGCTGTCCTTGTTATGTAGACAGATCTAGGCTTCTCTGAACTTGACTCCTTCAGTCAGTGCTCTGAGCTTCTGGCCTCTTTGACTCCCCAGAATTCTATATTGTCTCTAGGATCCTTCTTCTATCTTCAATACAATAGTAACCAGCAACAACTTGATCGTTTCAATCTCTTTGTTGTTCTGAACTTCATTGCAGCTTCATGGCTCTTTAGAAGTCCATTTGAGCTCTCTGGCTTTGCAACTTTGCCTCCAACCTCTCATGGCTATGCCTCTGTCAAGCGTTCTAGCTCTGCAGCTCTCTGAGCTTCCCTTTGAGCATTCACCGAGCCTTTTTCTCTGCACGAGCCTTCCTCACTCCGCAGACTGCCCTCCTGGCATATACTGAGATTTCCATTTGGATTCCTCAGCATTCCAACAGCTCAGGTCTTCTCCGAGCTGTCTCTGCGCACACGCTCAGCAACAGAGCCTTCTCTATGTTCTCCGAGCTTCTTCGAGTTTTCTCTCTCTCTGCACCTACGCATTCACTGTGCCTTGGCAATGGATTCCCCAGCATCACATGAGTGTCCTCTGTGCATTACTTTGCCTGGGTTTTTTTGCGGCCTCCCCAGCGAATCCCTACCAACTGCATTCTCTGTGTATTTGTACCCATTTGGTTATAGTCCTCCATCATGGAAAACCACGTGTTTTCAAAAAATAATCAATGTCCCATTGAAATGAATCGACGGCATAGGAAACCCAACCATTCGGCCTTCCTCTTGCAGAAATCCCGCGTTCGAACACGTAATGCAATACACAGGAAAACTGATGAAAACCCATCATGGAGAATTTTTTTGGAACTCAAATAATATAGAATCGCCCCTATAATCCTCTTGGGTCCATCATTTTATCACATATCGCAATCGCATTGCGTATGGCCAAAACCCCAATACACGGGAAAATACAAAGAAATCCCATAAATCTAGATTTTAAATGGTATGAAATCACGCTTACAAACCTATTGGGTCCACACCCTAATCACAAATCACAATCACCTATGTCAACGACCCTTTATATTGGGGATCCATCGATCATCGATCGCTGATATCGGAGCATTGCATATTGCTATCGGCCCCATCGCATCGGTGTATCGCTATCGTCCCCCTCGCATCAGCGCTATCACTGATCGGCGCCATAGCATATCGTAATCGCAATGGCTTGGGTCTATACAACTTCCCTTTGACTGTGCCGATCTGCTGATCTGTCAATCACAATCGCAAATCGCTTGCCCAGGGTTTCGATATCGCATGAAGGCCTTCCTTTGATGCGATATATCGGAGATCGCTATCGGGGAGTCCTTCCGCCTTTGGTTAAGTCCTCCCTTTGAGCCTTTCCGATGCGATTTTCTTTAAGGAGCCCTTAAGTCCACTTTTATGAGAATTTTCCTCCTTTTCTAAGGATAATGGGCAAATTTCTTTTTACAAAAACTTCTTCATCCAAAGTTCGTTTTAGCCCATTCAAATTGCGTTAGATTTAGAACGAAGAGATCTATGCAATGAGACTATTTCCAAGAGCATCCTTTGACTTTCATTTTCCTCTGTGAGGAAGATTTTTAGACTTAGAAGTCTATTATTAGATCCATTTTGGACCACGCCTTCCCACTAAAAGGCTTTTGGACTCCAAAAAACTCATATACCGATATGATCAGTAAATTAGAGTACCTCACCCTCTTCTTTCAGCCTCCATACACTTTCCTTGCATAGTGCCTCTGAACCAAAGCCTTTGAACACTTCCTTCCTGGATGTGCTTGTCCTCCTGGGAAGAGCTGTCTTCCTCCTTGACTTCCTGTAGAACTCTTGCTGAGAAGGTCACAGAAGGTAGTTTGAACTTCTCTACCTTGATCATTAATCCAAGGTGGCTCAAAAAAATGTGAAGTTACATCTTCACAAAATTTTCATTTGTACCTATTTGACATACTGTCAACAACAATTGTTAATAACAACAGGATTACAGACAACAACTGGATGGCCTAAAATCCTGTTTCATCAAAAGAAACAGATTTCACATCTTGTGAACACCTCCATGTATTTACATCTGCATACAAATGATTGACTAGATAACAAGCCAACAAAACAAGCCTTTAAAACAATTGTCCCTTCAATTCAAGCATGTAGAAAAAGAACTTTTTTTTCAAAGATGAAACACTTCATCAACATCTCCATCTTGGAGACCAAATCAACTTTTCTCAAGTCAATATTGCATTACATGCATGTTTAAAAACAAAGCAATCAACCCTTCAAGTTAATTACACATACATGTTCAAATACAAGGAAATCATCAACATCCCTGTGTTCATGCAAATCATGCTTATGCATGAATTTCATCTTTCAACTTTCGCTTAAGCACAATGTACTTTTGAAGCTGAAATGAATATAATGTTGCAGCAATAAAGTGAGTCTCCTAATCAACTTTTTCCATTCACCTTCTTGGTAAAAACTCGCAACTTGCATTCCATTAACAAAGAAATGCAAATAGATGCATTTTCAAAAGACATGAAATCTTAATTGGATAATAATTCTAACCATTTCTTACCAATCCATTTCAAAGGTGTTACCTTTTTCTGCACATCAGCATCAACATGTGAATCATCCTGAAACACATCATTTATGGAAACTTTATTTCCATTCCTGCCATTTTCTCTTTCCACCTTTTTCAAGTTTCGTGGAAGCATTGTTGGATTCAGAGTCCAACATTTTACAGCAATATGTCCTTGCTTATGGAAATAAGTGCAACACATGGGCATCTCCTCAACAACATGATTTTCCTTGTCCAGGGGACTTTTGGCTTCTTGCTTCTTTTCCTTCCAAAGTTTCCTGCATGTGGCCATCCTCTTCCAACAACTAGAAACATTATGGTTATCCCAACCACAAAAGGAACATGCAATTCTTTTCCAATGCTTATATGGAAATTTACCATGCTTTACATAATCAAAAGGAATATGATTAGAACCATATTTATACCTTTGTTTTTCACCTTTATTACCTTCATGAGGAGGTGAATTGAATGAAGAAGTAGCTCCCTTTCGAACACCATCAACCTCTTCAATGGTTTCAGAGTTTCCACAACTCTCTGGTTCAAGTGTATGCTTATGAACACCTTCTTCTTGAAAGTGATGTTTCAAGCTATTGCATTCCCCATGAATACAATCTTTACACTCTTGAGGTAGAAGACCTGAATTGAAACTCCTTCTTGGAACTATTTCAATTGTCTTCATGGTAGCTTTGGAACTTTCTCCATAAGATTTTCCATAGCCAAGACCCGAATACCTAGGCCTTTCCTCAACCATTATTGGCTCAACAATACCTTGTGCATGTTTGCCCAAGCCTTTTCCTTCATAGCCCATCTTGGACATTAACTTGGACCCTATGCCTTTGGTATGTTTTTCAAAAGAACCAACATAAATATTATTAGAGGAAATTGAAGACAAACTGGAATTATTTACCTCTTCTTCAAGTTGATACTTGACTAAGGCTTCTTTGGCAATAAAGAGTTGTGTCTCCAACTCATGCATCCTTTCCAGGTTCATATTTGCAATATGAAGTTGTCTTTCCATTTCCTGTAATTTTTTAGAAAGCAACTGTTGATCTTCCTTCATGGAATTCAACTGCTCTTGAAGTCCAACACTCATTTCTCTCACCATATCCATCATGATGAACAAGTCTTGCTTCATGTCTTCATCAAAGACTCTTGTGAAGAAAGAAGAATTTGAGGACTCACTTGTAGAAGTTGTCATTATCAGAATAAACAAAAGAACTTCAAACAAGATTCACAAAGAGCTTATTCAAGAAACCTTTTGCAACAAACCTCTTGTGCTTCAAGGATTGATTTGAGGTCCTTTGGGATAAGAAGAATGCCTTCAACACTTCTTCCTTCTTGTCCTTTCTTGGACTTAGCTATCAACAACTTTCCCTGAACCTTTGCAAACTCAAACAACAGTTAGTTTACAAACAATCAAACAACAAAATCCTTGCTACTGTTTGAACACCTTTCAAGTCAAACAAGCATATAGATTGCTCTGTCAATCAAGCATTCTAATCGGGTACCACTTGCATCATGATACAACGTGCTCTAGTATAACTTACTCTGACATAACTAGCTCTGATATCACCTTCTTTGAAGGTGGGGTTAATCAACTCGATGCTCTGATACCATCTAATCTGAAATGGAGCCTAAAGGCTTCTTGTCTGCTTACAAGAACCTCTCCCACTCCAAAGCTTATATATATTCCCCAGATCTATGCTTACGATTGATAATTGCAGAATCAAAAGTGCTTGAAAGAGGTGTATGCCTATGTTTGTTTTTAGACTGTTTGATTGCCTTAAGTTCATTTGCTTAAACTGATATATAAACACACATAACAGTAAATGCAGCAAATAAACAAACACATAAAGACAACAACATAATATGGAGTTCACCCTGATATCTTGGGCTACGTCTCCTTGAGCTCTAATCAACTTGACTAGGCTCTTTGGGATTATGGCTTAATTTCTTTTTACAAGTTTCACACTTAACTCCATTGGTTTACAAATGAACCAATGGGCTTAGAATGCCATCTTACCCCTGGTTGTCCTTGTTCTGTAGATAGATCTAGGCTTCTCTGGACTTGACTCCTTCAATTAGTGCTTTGAGCTTCTTGAGCTTTTGGCCTCTCTGACTCCCTCATAATTCTATATTGTCTTTGGGATCCTTCTTCTGTCTTCAGTACAACAATCACTAGCAACAACTTGATCATTTCGATCTCTTTGCTATTCTGAACTTCATTGCAGCTTCATGGCTCTTTAGAAGTCCATTTGATCTCTCTGGCTCTGCAGCTTTGCCTCCAACCTCTGGTGGCTATGCCTTTGTCAAGCGCTCTGGCTCTGCGGCTCTCTGAGCTTCCCTTTGCGAATTCATTGAGCCTTTTTCTCTGCGCGAGCCTTCCTCACTCCGTAGATTTCCCTCCTGGCATATACTGAGCTTTCCCTCTGGATTCCTCAGTGTTCCAATAGCTCTAGGCTTCTCCGAGCTATCTCTATGCACACACTCAGCAACCGAGCCTTCTCTGTGCTCTCTGAGCTTCTTCGAGCTCTCTCTCTCTTGGAACCTACGCATTCACTGTGCCTTGGAAATGGATTCCCTAGCATTGTACGAGTGTCCTCTATGCATTACTCTGCCTAGGCTTTCTCGCGGCCTCCCCAGCGAATCCCTGTCAACTTCATTCCCTGTGTATTTGTACCCATTTGGTTACAATCCTCCATCATGGAAAACCACGCGTTTTCACAAAAGAATCAGTGTCCCATTGAAATGAAACCTAACCATTCGACCTTCCTCCTGCAGAAATACCGCATTCGAACACGTAATGCAATACACAGGAAACCGATGAAAACCCATCATGGAGCATTTTGCTGGAACTCAAATAATATAGAATCACCCCTATAATCCTCTTAGGTTTGTCATTCTATTCCATATCACAATCGCATTGTGTATGGCCAAAAACCAAATACATGGGAAAATACAAAGAAATCCCATAAATCCGGATTTCAAATGATATGAAATCATGCTTATAAACCTATCAGGTCTACACCCTAATCGCAAATCGCAATCGCATATGTCAACAACCCTTTATATTAGGGATCCACCAATCGCCGATCGCCGATATCAGCGCATCGCATATTGCTATCGGCCCCATCGCATCGGCATATTGCTATCGGCCCCCCTGCATTAGTGCCATCGTATATCACAATCGCAATGGCTGAGGTCTATACAACTTCCCTTTGACTGTGCCGATCGGTGATCCGCTGATCTGCCGATCGCAATCGCAAATCGCTTGCCTAGGGTTCCGATATCGCATGAAGGCCTTCCTTCGATGCGATATATCGGAGATCGCTATTGGGGAGTCCTTCCGCCTTTGGTTAAGTCCTCCCTTTGAACCTTTCCAATGCGATTTTATTTAAGGAGCCCTTAAGTCCACTTTTATAAGAATTTGCCTCCTTTTCTAAGGATAATGGGAAAATTTCTTTTTACAATAAATTCTTCATCCGAAGTCCGTTTTAGCCCATTCAAATTGTGTTAGATTCAAAATGAAGAGATCTATGCAATGAGACTATTTCCAAGAGAATAATTTGAGTTTCATTTTCCTCTGTGAGGAAGATTTTTAGACTTAGAAGTTTATTACTAGATCCATTTTGGATCAACCGTGATATGCTTGTTCAAGCTTACATGAAATAATGCACTCATGCAAATGTTATAGAATGAGCATATGTGAGCAAGTGACTTCGACACTTCCAATCCAATAAGGGAGCTCAAAAGCATCAATTGACCGAGAAGTGAATACGGAAAGATCGATTGTGAGATCCACAATAGGCTCCAAACTTTGAGTGTAGGTAAAATTTTGGAGGTGACACACTGGTTGAAATCAAACTTCTCTGCCTTGGTCAATTGTTTCTTGCAAGGTCTAGTTCTTCAGGGAGTATTGATTCATCGTTGAGATTACGATGGCTTGCCCATTTACCCCATGCATAAACATAGTCTCCTTCATTCCTTTACTTGGTTAAAGGTAAACATAAGGTCAATGATCACACAATGTTTTGAATCAGGAAAGGGTAATGAAATTCATGATCTTTATATTTTCAAAGTGTAGTTTTTCATCTTTTGTGTTGCTCCACTACTAGCAAGCCTAGACAGTACCCCGATGGAGTCACTTCAGGAACACAAAAATTTATCCATTGCCATCGAGCCTGGACGATACCCTGAAGGAGTTGTTTGCTTCACCTCTCTACGTAGGAATCCTTTCTCTTCTTTCCCCTTTATTTATTTATTTATATACGACTATGGATCGACACTTATTGGCTTGATGGGCCCTGACCCAGGTTCAGCTTTTAGTCAGCCAAGCAAATACTTACACTACTAGCCCTTTCAGCATCAATCCACAAAGTGCGGACTGAAGTCTCACTCGAAGCAGTATGTGGGGATGCATAAACCAAGTTTCCGCACCCTGAGATGGTTGTGATGTTGGTTTTATACCTTAATCCTGCCTTCGTACAGATCGATAAGACTTTATGGCTTATCGATGTACTTCTCTATTAGTCTTTCAGAACCTTCGTGAAGGTATGCGATCATCCTTTGCATAACCCTAACAAGTGATCTCAACACTTACATGCCTCTGTAACTACTTTGTTGTATAGTTCTCCGAATTATCTTAAGTGTTTTCCAATTCTATCATGTAATTTATATTATCTTTGCGTAAACATATATCTCTACTTGTGTTCATATAACAAAGGAAAACATATAGATTCATGCATCAATTTAGTAATAAAACATAAACCCAGTGCTTAACATAACATAATCGCATGCAATTGACAGAAGTAAAATACACAACAATTTCATAATACTCTTCTTTATTGATGATCTAGATGTTCAGTACAGACTTTGACTACCCTGTGCACACAACTGTAGGGGTCCGCGCACTCAACTGCAGACTTCTACCCTAGGCCTTTGTGCACTCAGCTGTAGAGCCTTCTTCCTACGCTAAGACTCTCGCTCTTATCCCCTTTACAGACTCATCAATGACTCCCCTTAACTGAACTGACTCCAAACTAACTTAGACTCCTCTTAAGACCTCCTTTTTATACAATCCCATGGTACGTGGACCAAGGGAAGATCTCATCAAGCCAACACAACCTATCTAGACTAAGGGCGGAAACCCTTTTTGACTCTTGATATCTTTGCGCTCTGTGACCATAAAATGCAGAAACTTTTCATTTCTTTATACAAAATCGTGCCATCTGCCCCAAAACTTGGGTTTTTAACCCCAAAATTGACCCCAGGGGACCCGTTCCCAACAACACTTATTTATTTCATGGGTGGAAGAGGGATACTGACTTATTGAGAATGGAAGAGGTTGTCCCTTCAGAGAATCATATAGAGACATTTGATTTAGGTTTGCTCATTTAAATTTTTCCCTTGTCCTTCTCTACTTGATTGGATCAGCCTGAAAACACTGAAACATAAAAACTTGAGTGTAGGGATGAGGTTTCTAGAATAGACATGGAGGTCATGGTCTAATACAAGGATTTCTTAACACAAGGATCGTATTTTCCGTCGGAACATCATCAAACATAAGATGTAACTAAGGTAAGAAAGAAGGACAGAGAGTTAACCAAATGTTGAAGTGTCACAAAGTCCTTTTCTATTTTGCCATATTTCCTTTTGAGCCAACATAGCATCTTCATGTAATGTTTGATAAAAAAAAGGAAAGACAACACACAACAAGGAAAAAAAAGAAAAATACAAGACAGAAAGTGGCTAAACTAAAACATGACGTGAAACCAAAAATAGAAAACACAAGACAAACCAGAAGAAACAAATGCAGGATGAATGTGCAGGTAAACTAATATGCAACGAGACCTACTCCTAACCTAACTACCTATAAGGTTGGGGTCACGTATAATGGAATTTCCAATGTAGCCATCGTAATTTTTCCTGACCTATAATCACAAAGATGCAATCAATTACAACAAATATAAAATGATGTGCAATGGAAAAGATAAGAGCTTGTATAACTTGCACAAAAAACTGAAGGTATTGCCTGTTAGCAGAAATATATGTCATAGTTACTAGTTTCAAACAATTCACATTCTTACCCTTTCGACGAGAACCATCATTCAAAAAACATCAGAACCTTCTCGCGGATGTGTCTCCATCTACACCGAACTACTTAGTAAGCGTGAGGAAAGATTGAAACTTGTTGTTTGCGACAGATTTTCCAGGTAATATTGTTCCAAACATTCAATGATTGGATCGTAAAATTCATGATAATCCTCTTGAAAACCAAGAAATCTTTAAAAACATGAATTTTCAATTATAGGCACGGGATTACGATGAGGACCTTGTGAGGGAAAATAGATCTAATCATATTTAGCAAGCGTGCCAAGACAGTGAGGACCTAACATAACCATTAGCGATGGCTAAAGTGCCTCAACTACTCAAAAAATAGCCAAATAGTGAAATGTTGAACCATTGTAAAACAACCACCTTTGGATGTGCTGGTGGGAAAATGATGAGTTGAATGACAATCATTAGAGACAGAAAAATGATCAGATGGGCTAAGTAAAGCATTAGATTCCCAATTTGTAATTAACAAAGATAAATCCATTTGAATAGCTCTGCGAATGCTTTGAGCAATTGAACCAACTTCCTTGTAGGATGAATGTGACAAACCACTTTCCTATGACTGGTAACAAGCTATACAAGCATTGTAATCATCAAAAGAATTTAAGAGGTATGCCAAAATAACAAACACATGAGACTAGTCACAACATAGTGAACGAAGATGAATTTGATTCATGCATTCATTATGAATCAAGAGGATTTCAGGTGCGATAAAGGGAAAGATTTGCAATACAACATTTACACGAAAAACTAGGAGTTGACTATTAAAAAATGAATCTGATAGAAATGATTCCTTTGGCCAAAGATGGTCTTTAAAATGATCAACTTTGTAATTCCATGACTTTATGAGAGACACACATTCCAAACCCGAGTTTGATGTGAGATATTTGCATGAAGATGGATCAACTGAAGAGGATTCTTGAATTTGATAAGAAACAAAATCTCAAAAGTTTGAAAGATTACATCTGAGATACCAAACATATTTCAAAAAGAGATATACATAATGTGAAACCATGCAAAGAGAAGGATTTTGTGGAAGAAACTTGATCTAACTTAGTTCAGGGGGCTTACCAAAGTTGTGAGATCTTGACATAACCATTAACAGAAGTTGAAGTGCCTCGACTTCCTAACAAGTCCTAGAACTTTCAAGGATTGTAAAATCACATCATGAAGATTGAACTAGATCATGCATGGTGTGAAGATAACTGCTACCACGAGTTTCAATAAGACCACTATTCACCGGATGGCATCCATATCTATCACTGATTCAACCAGGTTTTTCAGCTTCAACAACCAGATTACTCAAATCGAAAGATTCTTCTGATCATAATTCTGAAGATAAATGATTCAGGGAAATTTCATGAGAAAGATAGTTTGGAGAGTTGTCTTCATGCAAGAGAAGAGATGACAAGGGATGGAAAGAGTACTTAATGATTTGATTGTTTTTGTTTTCATCATGGATAATCTCATTGCCTTGCATCAATTGAGAAAATAACTCATCAGATGAAGAACTTTAAAAGGATGGAATATCTCCATCATAAGTAGATGCATCACAAACAACAGAACACAAGGGATAATGAGATGAAGAGGAAGTTTCAATAAGAACATATTCATTTACTGAATCGGATTTTAGATCTAAATTATAATCTTCATGAGAAACCAAAATATTAGCTAATGAACTTGGGCATTCGTGATCACATACATCAATAGAATCATCATCATCAGAATGATTGTTTCCCAAGGCTATGGATTGAATCAAAGAATTGATTGATTTTGATTCATTATCAAGATCAACAAATTGAGAATCATCCAAGAATGGAAGCATAATGTTTTACATGGAGAATTTTGAAAAAGAGAAGAAATATTGAAAGAATTTGCAACTTCTTGCTCCTCTACCTGTGTAATGTGACTGCCTTGTACATGACCATAATTTATACCAACAACTTAAAAATCAAGAGAGTGTGAAAAAATAGCTGGTGAAGCCAATTAATCGGGATGATCACAGTGCAAAGAGTCATGACATGTAGATGATAGAGGAAAACAAAAATCCAAATCAGATTCGAGACTAGAGTTATGAATAGTAACATCATCTTGTGAAATGGAGGAGTTAGTTTTCACCATGGGCTTAATGAGCCTTTTTGGAATTTCCTCAATTGAATCTAAATCATGAAAAGTAGAATAAAAATGAGAAGATGGATCAAGAATATGATTTGTGAATTTCCCAACTTTACAATCATCGTAAGGAGGAACCCACATAGGGACTAGAAAAGGAGGAGGAAAAGAAACAAAAGGAGTAATAAGCTCCTCCTCTGATATTAGAGGTCTCTCATGGTTTACAAGCGTTGGGGAAGTAAAAACATCAGGAGGTTAGATTCAAATTAATTCAAAGAAATTTGAAAAAAATGTCCAAACTTTTCCTTACCAAAATTTTGATCCATATCTTCTTCAAGAAACTCATAACATAAATGAAGAAATCTATTAGAAAAACCCTCAACTAATTCATCAGGCTCCATTCTAAGTTGATTGATTCTTTTGTGAACATCTCGGTAATCATACCAATCAAAATCTTGGTGAAGTTCCTAAGTAAATTGAAAAAAAGAATGAATGGAAGCAGATGGTAAGGTATGACACCATCAATAAACATGACCTTAAAGAGTGAGGGTGAATAAAATACAGATAACATCTTCATAATCAATTTCAAGAGATTTACAAAACCCAAGAAAATAATTTATGTGTCTGGATAAAAATATACCACCCTTGCCATTAAACTTGAATTGAGACAAGGCATGAACAAGTTCCACAAAGATTGAAAGTTTACCAGGAGGTAGGTTAGAAAAACACTCTAGGATTATGATTTGGGAAAGATCCATTTAAGATAGGAGATTCAAAACAGACTCAATGGGCACAACTTGTCATCTGGCCCTCCTTCTAGCACCATTTTGTTGACGGTGTTGGAAACCCGTCAACCAAGGGGTCTCCCTAGTGTGAAGTCCCAATTAGACTTCACACTATTTGGAATAGGAGCCCCATCCGGGGTAGCAGCTCGACTGCCATATATTCTTACAAAGTTTCCTTGGCTCTAACTATCAGCAAGAGAGAGGAGTGAAAATGTGCCCTCGAAAAGCAAGGGGATTTTCTTGGTGAGTGTTTGGTCGTATGTGTGTAAAAATTATTTTACTGTGGAATCAGGAGAGAAGTGAGCCTCTAAGAGAGAGGTAATAGTACCACCCTAGTAGAGACACACATAAATAAGAAGAATCCATTCAACATCCAGCAAAATAATTCACAAATATGTGATGGTCATTGCAACCATTACAACAAGAAAGATCTATCTAATATCCACCAGAATAGTCGACGAGGATGTGACATCGATAATTACCATTATAACACATTCTGAATATGATAAGTACCAAAATAACCGAAATAGTTCAACTACTTTAGCAAATATGAATGAAAACATGAATTAAAAACATTCACAGAATAGACTTAAAAATATTCATAATCCATGCATGAAGAACACGTTGGACATAAGGCTTTTGATATAAGTAAAAATTCCAAGACACATGTATACAATGAACACCACTAGCTCCAAGAGTGGAGCGTTGGAGCCACTTATTGCTCCCCAAAAGAACTAGGATGTCTCTCTAATGCCTTGCAGGAGGGGCCAAGGTGAAAATTCCTTTTCTCATATAATGAGGGTGTATATATAACCAATGGGGTGATGCTTCACCTCCCTTGTAACTCTTTGACTAGCCTCATGAATGTTTGACTTCCTATGAATTTTCAACTTTACACGAATCTTCATCTTCTGTACATGTCCTTTGGACTTCCACTTTCCAATACATTTTCGAATAAGAAACTACATAATCCACAAGAATGATGTGGCATATGATGAGTCATGACATGATATGGCATGACACTACTGAAAAAGACTTATTAATGACATGGCAATGTTGAGCCATTCTTTTTGATCATTTGTCTTCAACAATAGATGTGCAATGCTTCATGTTCATGAGAGATAGGATTTGTTCTTCATATCCACCCTCCAAAGGGTTGTGAATTATATGGAGTCTTCATGCGGTCCTAGCATTTGATCTTCTGTTGTAATCTAGTGTTCCTTTGTCTTCTCATATGATGATCATATTATCTCTTCAACTCCATATTTGTCCTTTAGCATGTCCTCCTTTTCCATCCCCTTCTTCATCATATTTCCATAGCATGATAGAGTTCTTGCATTTGGAATCCACTCATGATAAGACGACATTAGTCCGATAAACCCCTAGTCTAAAATGTTGCATGATGATCCACCGACTGATCCAGAACTGGGTGGAAGGCTAAGGGAGAGGTTCAGTCACTACGTAGTTGTGTAGCTCAGGTAGTCAGAGGTGAATCTTGAGCCTTGAGACTGGACAATACATAGTTTAGGCTAGAATAGATAGGAAGATTGCGTAGTTTTGGGACTCAATGATTTGGGCTGAGGGGATTTGCACTATTTCAGCCAACTGTGTAGTTATGTAAGGTAGAAAAAACTTGGTGATTTTGCAACTCAGGAGATCAAGAGTTGGGCTTGAGCTCAAAGACTGAACAATGTGCAGTTGGGGCCAGACTCAAGGGTTGAATTGCACATTTTTGGAGGCCAAGGCCTGGCCTTGAGCACTGAAATTGTGAAATGCAAAGTACTATAAGGATATGAGGCTAGGTGATTGCACAGTTACATATTTCAGGAGCTCAAGACTGAGGCTTGAGGACTGAGACTGCACAATCCACAGTGATGGCTTGGCTATAGAGAAAGATTGCGCAGTTCTGGTACTCAGGGGCTGGGCTTGAACACTGAGGCTATGAAATGTGCAGTTATGGGAGGCAAAGATTCCACATTACGTAGTGCCAAGAGACAAGGTTGCTGCTTGAGGACTGAGACTACGTAGTGCACAGTTCAGGAGGGCTGGATGAGGCTGAGTGGCCCGATCGAGAATTTTTCCAATTTTGCTTAAGTGTTGGATGAGTGAGGGGAAGTTGAATAAAAGCAAGACTGGAACATGATCACACACTTAATTCACTTGACGAGACAATAAGGATAACTCAAAACACATGAACAACATACTTTCCTCAATGAAAAAACATTACGACAACCCATTCCAAGTGCGACACTAAAGATTATCTTCGCGATGACAATGACGACACTTGTGCGACAATGTGTGAAAATTTGGAAATGAGTGTGGAACATGTCTACATGATAATAAACACTCATTATGCAAATATTTCCACTAAAACAAATCAAACTACACTTTAGATGATAAGCGACAGTTCCCATGCCAAAATATGACACTTGCTATATGAAAATAAAAGTGCGAACGATAGTTGCGATATGAAAATGACAGTGAAAACAACACATGTCAGGGTGAAGATAACATGAAAATGACACTAATTAAAGGGAAATAAAGTGAAAGAGACAACTGAAAACATGAAAATGACACTCGTGAAAACAAAGGTGCGCAAAGTGACAGTTTGCAAAACTCACTGAAATAGAAGTACAAATGCAGCTAGAAGTGAGAAACTATCGATGTCAGTGCACACTAATTGTCAACATGGATTGGACATCACACAGGCATAGTCTTGATCGACCATACTATGCTTGTTCAGGCTTGCGTTAAAGAAAGTGCTCATGCACTTGTTACAGACTAAGCATGTGTGAGCAAGTGACTTCGACACTTCCAATCGAAGAAGGGAGCTCAAAAGAATCAACTGACCGAGAAGTGAATACGGAATGACCGATCACGAGATCCACTGTAGGCTCCAAAATTTGAGTGTAGGCAAAATTTTGGAGGGTGTTTATCACAGCAAAAACAACACTTCAAAATTTAAAATGAAATCATATGTAACTTGAAGTAACTCTAAAACATGAAAGGAAATCAAACTTATCTATCCATGTATGAGAGAAAGTGAGGCTTGGTGAAGGTTTGATTACAAAGTTCATACATGGACTAGTTATGCAAACTTTGTACTCCGTTTTATACAAGGAAAGGGAGTTGATATTGTATACCTACAAACACAACAAATGTAATTTCATTCTTATACAAAATAACAATGATATAAACAACACACAACATGGCATATAACCATGTATATAATTACCATCAAAACTAGATCAAATTAGAGCATAGGAACAAGATATTACCATGCATACACAAGAAATAAAAAAACACTATATTATAAGGAGGATGTAGCTAGGGTGTTGGGCCCTCCCAACTAACTACATCACCTACTATGTAGAGCTAAACCATGCACAAAGCTACATAAGGAACTGTTGGCATTATGATGGATGTTTTGTACTTGATGGCAACCCACTCGTAGAAGAACATCTCACCTATTTATAACTAGATGAATTTACAGAAGAAGGTATCAGTTGTGACTGAATGCATGGGATGTCGGACAGCTCAAAGGAATCAGATGACAGTTCTCAGTATGACAAGTTAGCTTTGCCATCAAGTCCAAAGGGGGAGATTGTTGGCATTATGAGACAAGTGTTGTCCTTGATGGAAAATCACACAGATGACAGATCATATTGCAGCAGATCAGTAGCAAAGATTTGATGATCAGACTACAAAGAATGATGAAAGAAGAGTATATATGCAGGTTCAGAGTACATACGCAGGTTCACTATATACCAAGTAGGGTATACAAGCAGGTTATACACAGGTTCACTATGTACCAAGTCGCGTATATACACAGGTTCGCTATATACCAAGTAGGGTATACACGCAGGTTATACATGCAGCTTCACTAATACAAAGGCGTGTATACACGTGGGATTTCCGACCAAAAGTCGCGTATGTGTATGCACGCACTTTCATGCACAGAAAAGCGCGTACATGTGGGAAAGCTTATTTTTTGGTCCGTGGTATTTAGACCTATGGTTTTGGTCCTTGGTATTGCGTCCGAAGTGTTGAACCCAGGTATTGGGTCCCTAGTAATGATTCTTAATGGTTTTGGACCATGGTATTGAGTAAGGCCTAAGACTATAAAAGGGGAAGAAGATCATTAGGCAAAGGCATTCAGAAAGTCTTGAATATTTGATGAAGGATGAGATTTAGTATGTAGGTTATGGGTTCATGATGCATTGCTTGATATGAGCTAAGGAGGAATCTCACTGGTTGATGGAGAACAATATCTAAGGATAGATCGGGATCAAATAACACTTATTTCATTAAAATTGGAAACTTTTTATTACAAGAAATCACTAGAATTGAGTTTTTTTGGTTATTTTGAAATTCTAGATACACTATTTAATTCCAATTTTAATGAAATATGTGTTAAATGGTTTGAAATGAACTATCTCTATATGGTTGATTATGATTATTCTAGATCTGTATACTAACACTTGTAATGTTCTGACCTGGGTATAACTTAAGTTTGAAATAGTTGCAAGTCATGATTGAATATTTATAGATCTGTATGCGGGTTGGCTTTGGTGAAAGCGCGTATGTACGCGGGTTTGGCTCATCGTAGTAGCGTATACATTATGAAGTATGATATTTGAAGTTGCAGTTGGGTCTGATTGTTATTGCAGAGTTCTGTTGTCTGCTCTGTGTTCTGGCGACTGTGTTGTTGACAAGGTTTCAGTGTTTCAGTGATTAAGAAATTGATGATGCTAGTATTGATTGATTTTGTGTTTCAATGATATTGATGGGTCCAGTATGAAAATTGGATGAAACGTGGCCTTCAGATTATTGTGTTGTGCTTCAGGAGTATCCAGTCTGAAAATGTATGAATTGTGCTACCTGGAGGAAGAAAGAGAAGGTTGTAGCCTTCTGTAGGTCAGCACCTACGTACTAGTACATCAACTAGTACAAGAACTAAGGGGGTTGTAGCTCCCTTCTAGGAAAGTCTAGAGAACGAGAGAAGGTTGTAGCCTTCTGCAGGTTGTAGCCTACGTACTGGTAAAGGATTGCACCAGTGCAGAATCATTATAAAAAGAAGTTTCTAATTGAAAGAAGATAGAGACATATTGCTGCAGGTGGTTTTCACCCACATTGGGTTTCCACCTTATATCATGGTGTTCATGTGTGCTTCTTGTGTGTGTTCTATTTTACTGCACTTGCTTACTGTTCATATGGATAATGAAGTTCTGATGCACTAACTAAATATCAACATTTAATGGATTAACTGAATCATAAGTATTCTGGATATACACTAGTTGCATTAGACACAGTTGCGTATACACGTGAGTTCCATTAACTGAAGTAGCGTATATGAATCTTAATATGGAAATGGAAAAGTTTTATTGATTTGATAATACTGATTCACCCCCCTCTCAGTATTATTTCCAACAATTGGGATCAGAGCAGGTCCTTTGGTAGAAGCTTGATCACTTGAAGGAGATCCGTAGATCAATGGGAAAGAAGCTTAAGCAGAAAGCGCCTAAGAAGAAGAAGACATCTCAGAAGAACTATGACAGTGGGAGCATCGATTGGGGATTATGTGGAAGAAGCACTTCAGATTCAGAATCACTTCAGAATGAAGATGAACAAGATCTATCAGGTATGAATTTGTTATCCTCTGGTGATACATCTATTTATCCATTTGAAGACGATGAAAGAGATAGCAAAACCACTGAATTTTCTCTTATGGGTGAGCAAGAAAGATATCAAATAGAGGCAGAATTTAAAAGGCTAACAGACAAAATTAGAGATCAACAAGATCTATTGAACAAAAGGGAATGTGCCTTCAAGGAAGTAGCTACCAGACTAAAAGCTCAACTAGAGGAAGGTAACAAGGTAAGGAAGCTATTCAAGGAAAAATATCAAAAGTTGCAGGATGAAGTGACATCATTAAGAAATGAAGTAAATGAAAGAAGCACAACAATCAAGAAACTCAGAGATAGATCCAATTACTATGAACGACTTGAAGCTACGATCCTCTCGCTAAAGGAAGATCTTGAAGAATCAAAGAAGCAGAATAAAGAACTACTCCAAGCTCATGAAAAACAAGAAAATGAAGTTCTTGATCTAAGACATCAGTTGGAAGAAGGAAGAAATGTTGAAGAAAACATGAAGAAGCAGTATCTTGAAAAGGAAGAGCAACATCAGGTTGAGGTAAATATTCTAAAATATAAATTAGAAGAAAAAGATAAACTCTTATGATTTCAAGATAGTACTAAGATCTTGGATGATATTCTTAGTAGTCAAAGATCTCCTGCTATCAAAGCTGGTCTTGGTTTTCATGAATCTATTGAAGAAGAATATAGTTCACGAAGTAAGACAAGGGAATCTAATGATAAATCTGAAATGCTCAACAAGGAGATGAGAGGTCAACCCCATCAACAGCCAAGGAAATAAATTCTTCAAAGAAAATCTATTACTCCTCCGATGAATAATGTTGAATGTTATGTATGTCATAGTCTTGGACATGTTGCAGCCAGATGCAGAAGAAGAGTGGTTCAAGACCGTTATGCAGAAAGATCATCACATTCTAGGTACTTTAAGGGATATTGTTTTTCTTGCAATATGTTTGGTCACAAAGCTGCTGAATGCTACAGGAGGAATATGAAACATATGAGATGTTATGCATGTAACAAGCTTGGACATATAGCAAAGGAATGTAGGAACAAGGTACGGGCACCACACCAAAAGGAGAAAACATCATCACACTTGAAGATATGGAAGAAGAAGGAAGTACAGTCAGGAAGATGTGGCACAGCACCATATACAGACATAACAGACTCAGGGGGAGCTGAAAGTGTAAAACTTCAGTGTCCTAAATCTCATACGCAAGTTGCATAAAGGGAAGTCGCGTATATACGCGAGTTTGACACTGCACAGTTGCGTATATGTCAATTTGATAATGGTTACAATCTGCTGATGATGTGTGGAAATGCCTTGACACTTGTAAGATGTTTAGAAGTGTTTTTGATCCTAACTTGATGATGATAATGCCTTGATACTTCTTGCTGATATATGCATGATCAGATCTGACAGTAAACAAGATGGCACAGGTTCAGGGGGAGCATATACTTTCAATAATGCATTGTTGGCATTATGGTTGGTAGTCCTTGGTGATGATGCTTATATGGCTAAATGATATATCTTGCTATGATATGGTCTCATATGATTCTTGGGGTTACATAGTTGATGTTCAGATCAGATTTATGGTTGATTCTTTGATGATGCATATATGGTGCTTACATGGTGATCTTCATAAGGATAAGGAGAAGTACGAAGCTTGAATACACATCTTCCTCACTTGATGATGAGTTACTCATATGCTGCTATCATCTTATGCATAAAGATCATATAATACAGTTATGATGCAGGCGCTCATGTGGATGAGGATTGTTGATGATATAAAGAAATCTTGGCAAATGATCTTGAGCTCAAGATACATAGTGCTGGATACATGAATGATTACTCAAAGTTGCAATGTTGGAGACATGATGATGATGAGTTCTTACCTATATGATGATAGGTTGATACTTACATATGTTGTTTGATGCCGATGTTCTCAAAGTGATGATACTTGGATCATGCAGATCTTGATGAGATGACTATGGTGTTTTTCACAAATGTTATAGTGATTTCATGATGATGAGTTGATATCTATATGCAGACATACCTTGTTACAGGACATTTACAGGTTGCTGATATGGAAGTGGTTGTACACGAGTTTTATGAAGAACATCTGCGTATATATGCTTGTTTCTGTGGATACAGTCACGTATATGATTTGATTTCAGGTGGAACAGGTGCAGAAGGAGAACATGGTTGCTGATATGAATGATGATTGAGAGATGCTGTTGATGAATTTCATAGAATTGTTTTAAATATTTTGTCTCTATGTCATGTATATCTCGTCTTATCAAGGTCATGTAATGGCCTATGTTGGTTTCCCCACTATGCTTGGGATGAATAATGTCATGTACTTATTTGTCATATGTAAACTTCTGGTGTATCCCCACTTGGTTGGGTAGATGAGTGAATTCTGGTATATCCCCACTTGGTTGGGAGATGGATGCATGTATGAGTCTTTGATGCTAGGAAGGTCACTTATGATGTATAGAGTCACGTTCTTGTAGAACATCTTTTTGTAGACCTTGCTTACAGTCAGGGGGAGCATGAACAGCACAATAAGAGCAGAGCTTTTAGCATGTACTCAGAGGGAGCATGGATAGATTGGTACACCTTGGCATATACAAAGGGGGAGCTCATTCAGATATTTCAGCAGGTACTCAAGGGGAGTATGGACAACAGAATGTTTATCAAGGAAAGAGAATATCTTGGTCCGCCCTTTGCCCTTGATGTCAAAGGGGGAGAGTGATCTGGTGTTGTTGCCATCAAGTCCAAAGGGGGAGATTGTTGGCATTATGATGCATGTGTTGTACTTGATGGCAACCCACTCGTAGAAGAACATCTCACCTATTTATAACTAGATGAATTTACAGAAGAAGATATCAGATGTGACTGAATGCACGGGATGCCAGACAAATCAAAGGAATCAGATGACAGTTCTCAGTATGACAAGTTAGCTTTGCCATCAAGTCTAAAGGGGGAGATTGTTGGAATTATGAGACAAGTGTTGTCCTTGATGGCAAATCACACAGATGACATATCATATTACAGCAGATCAGTAGCAAAGATTTAATGATCAGACTATAAAGAATAATGAAAGAAGAGTATATATGCAGGTTTAGAGTACATATGCAGGTTCACTATATACCAAGTAGGGTATACAAGCAGGTTATACGCAGGTTCACTATGTACCAAGTCGCGTATATACGCAGGTTTGCTATATACCAAGTAGGGTATACACGCAGGTTATACATGCATCTTCACTAATACAAAGGCGTGTATACACGCGGGATTGCCGACCAAAAGTCGCGTATGTGTATGCACACACTTTCATGCATAGAAAAGCGCGTACATGTGGGAAAGCTTATTTTTGGGTCTGTGGTATTTAGACCTATGGTTTTGGTCCTTGGTATTGCGTCCGAAGTGTTGAACCCAGGTATTGGGTCCCTAGTATTGGTTCTCAATGGTTTTGGACCATGGTATTGAGTAAGGCCTAAGACTATAAAAGGAGAAGAAGATCATTAGGCAAAGGCATTTAGAAAGTCTTGAATATCTGATGAAGGATGAGATTCAGTATGCAGGTTATGGGTTCATGATGCATTGCTTGATCTGAGCTAAGGAGGAATCTCACCGGTTGATGGAGAACAAGATCTAAGGATAGATCGGGATCAAATGGTTTGAAATGAACTATCTCTATATGGTTGATTATGCTTATTCTAGATCTGTATACTGACGCTTGTAATGTTCTGACCTAGGTATAACTTAAGTTTGAAATAGCTGCAAGTCATGATTGAATATTTATAGATTTGTACGCCATTTGGCTCATCGTAGTAGCGTATACATTATGAAGTATGATATTTGAAGTTGCAGTTGGGTCTGATTGTTATTGCAGAGTTTTGTTGTCTTCTCTGTGTTCTAGCGACTGTGTTGTTAACAGGGTTTCAAGTGATTCAGAAATTGATGATGCTAGTATTGATTGATTTTGTGTTTCAATGATATTGATGGGTCCAGTATGAAAATTGGATGAAACGTGGCCTTCAGATTATTGTGTTGTGCTTCAGGAGTATCCAGTCTGAAAATGTATGAAATGTGGTACCTGGAGGAAGAAAGAGAAGGTTGTAGCCTTCTGTAGGTTGGCACCTACGTACTAGTACATCAGCTAGTACAAGAGCTAAGGGGGTTGTAGCTCCCTTCCAGGAGAGTCTGGAGAACGAGAGAAGGTTGTAGCCTGCGTACTGGTAAAGGACTGCACCAGTATAGAATCATTGTAAAAAGAAGTTTCTAATTGAAAGAAGATAGAGACATATTGTTGTAGGTGGTTTTCACCCACATTGGGTTTCCACCTTATATCATGGTGTTCATGTGTGCTTCTTGTGTGTGTTCTGTTTTACTGCACTTGCTTATTGTTCATATGGATAATGAAGTTCTGATGCACTAACTAAAGATCAACATTTAATGGATTAACTGAATCATAAGTATTCTGGATATACGCTAGTTGCATTAGACACAGTTGCGTATACACGCGGGTTCCATTAACTGAAGTAGCGTATATGAATCTTAATATGGAAATGGAAAAGTTTTATTGATTTGATAATACTGATTCACCCCCCCCCCCTCTCAGTATTATTTCCAACAGGAACATACTTAGGATAACATCAATGCAGTGCATATCATTAACTTGCCCCAAGAAATTACCTGGAAGTAGAGTGCAAACAATCCCTGATCAGATTGATAGAAAAATACTCACAATAAAGATATTACAAATTGATTTCTCCTCCTATCATGCTTTCTATCCATACATTTACATAAAATAGTAAGGGGTTGAATTCGAACCAATTCCCCCAAATCTTGGACTATCAAGCTATGATCAATTTACAAAATGTTGTCATTGTGTGTTTTTGGTAGATCTTCGTTGGAGAAAAAATAAATATTTGATTACATATGATATATATAACTTAAAACCATCTAAGAATAGCTTGAGTTAGTTCCTTTTTGCTAACTCATTGCTCTGTTTGGGATGTAGTTTAGATATGATCACAACAATAAAGACCCACAATTATTTCCCAATCCATGCACTTTTTGGAGAATATGCTCATGTCTCCCTTAATTTGGGATGTTTTGAACAAAACCCATGTCTCATATTTTGTAGATTCTTCTTAATTTCTTTGAAAATAGTGTCCAAAGTTGATTACTCATTTCTTCCTGGCACAAGTTTTATGAGCTATAAATCATGAGTTGAAATCTTGTGGAGTCAACCTAGGTATGAATTAAACAATATAGATCCATGGAAACATCCCTAGGATCAAAACCCATGTTACATAAAGTCCCCTAGCACTATGAAAATATGTCAACTTCAGAGGCTGGTTATAGGAACTTCATAGAAGATACAAGAACCAAGCTAGGAAAACCATCATTACTGAAACCAACAATAATCCTTTCTAATTCATTAAAAACAAAAGAAAATAATGACAATTAATGATTTTAACTTTCGCAAGCTTGTTATGGTATATTTATGAAGAAATGTGTTAATACTAGTAATGGGCGAGTGAATGAGTGAGGTAAAGTGATTGAAAATAGGTGTTTTGAATGGTGAAAAAGATGACAAATTGGCGACTTGACAATGCTCTTAGACAAAAGATGAACATTGATGCTCTAATAACACCAGATTAGACACCATGTAGGTTAGAGAAGCCTCATGAAATCACAAAGAAATGGAGGTGAAAATCCCTTTAGCCATGCACCTACACTACAAAAAGTGTTCCCTTTCTTGGTTTAACTTGCTCCTCATTTGATATCCATATTTTTTATCTGTAAAACCCTAAACCAAATGCATGATTAAATTTCAAAATATAGGAAAAGTATTCAACCCAACTTAAAAAGAAAAAAGAAATAAGGAAAAAAAAGCCCCCTGGAAAATAAGGATCAATAATGAGAAATGGAACATACAAGTAAATAACATTAATAATGATGACACATAACTAATGAACAGGGAGAAAAAAAGTTAGCTTGATACAATTATTTTTGTCTTTCTTTGTATTCATATTTATTTGTATTTCATTGTCTGGTCTTGTAAAAGGATTTCCTCTTCCTATTTTCTCATGTGAATGGAGAAATGAAACAAACCCTCACTTTTTCCACTTTTTCCTCTTTTAAGACTTGCATTTTAGTTTGTTTTCATTTAAAAAAATATATAAATGATTATTTGGTGCTTCAATTTATTAGTAACATTAGTGCTTCCAATGTATGAAAGAAGAGCATTGGTGCTTCTATATCTAAAATAAGCACATGGGTACAAAAAAAAAATGTACCAATTTGCTAGCCATATATGTTTTATGTAAAAATCTAAAATAAACCAACCATTAACTTGCAACATAAAGGGAAACCTTCAAATCAACAGTGAAAACATAACAAAATCAATGAAAAAATTAGGAACAATAATGAGAAATAGAAAATAACATAAATAAAATCAATAACTAGGAAAAAAGAAATAATAAAGAGGGAGAAAAAGGTTACCTTGTAGAAATACTCTTTTTCATTCCCTTCGTTCATGCCTATTTGTATTTCATCCTCTTGTAGAGACACTTCCTCTTCCTCTTCTCTCACGTGGAATATTAAAATGAAAGAAACCCCTGCCTCTCCCCCTTTTAAGAATTACGTTGTAGTTTCTCAATCCTTTTTTAAAATGTGAAAAAATATACAAATTATTCTTTATTTCTTTGATGTATTAGGAGTACGATTTCTTCCATTTTTTTCCCAATTGATGGGAGAGGTATCCACTAAACCATTGGGTGATGTGACTAATCTTAAATATGCATACTTAGGACTAATTTAGCAACATGCTCAACATGGAAGCCATACCCTTCCTTGGAACCAAGATCCTCTTGGGATAGGATAATAAGACTTTACAAAACCCATCAAAAATTCATTTGGTTTGAACTTGTGACCTCTTAGAGCCCTAAAAAAGTAAAGGAGGCCAAACTAATTATTCTACCCACAAGCCCAAGACCAACATTAATGTTTCCATAACAAATAGGAGAACTAGTGCTTCCTTCCTTAAGAGAAGCATCAATGCTTCCATACCAAAGAGAAGAATGGTAGCTTCCATATTTATGAGGAGTATTGATTCTCCAAAATCATGGAGGAACAATATGTTACACAAATAAATCTCATGAACCTGCAAATAAAGGGAGGTGAGAAAACTTTGAATAAGGAAAGTGAGAACATCTATGAATATCCACCCATACTACAAAAAAAATACCCATTTATTTATTAAAATTTCCCTCATTTGATAGTTATATTGGTTAATATAGAACCTTAAAACAAATATACCATTAACCTAAAAAATTAGGCAAAACCTTGAAACCAAACCCCAGAAAAAGAAAAATAAAGAAATTTGGAACAATAGTGAGAAAAGAAAAATAATACGGAAACAAAATAATGGGAAGAAATGAAATAATAAAGAGGGGAAATGGTTACTTCATTGTAATACCCTTTATTTCTCCTTGTATTCATGAGTATTTGTAATTCATTCTCTTGTATAACCACATCCTCTTCCTCTTTACTCATGTGAAATAAAAAAATGAAACGAACTTTTACTTTTTCCTTTTTTAAAAGGTCACCTTAATGATTTTCCCACCTCTTTTAATAAGTTAAAATACATGTGAATTATTAATTGGTGATTCGATGCATTAGGAACCCAAATTCTTCCCATGTACCGAAGAGGGCACTATGCTTCCGTACCAAATAAAAGTGCTAATTATTCCATTCCTAAGAGAGACACTAGTTCCTTCGTGTCCATCAATATGGAGCATAAGTGTGCCTTGGACAAAGTGGGACACTAATTCCTTTAGTGTGATTATGGTCATGGAGAAGTAGTGTGTTCAATATTAACATGCATGGGTGGGTGTGTCGTAATAATTGAGGTACATTGATACAAAATATGTGCTAATACCTCTCCTTATTCCTTTCCATTAAAATCCTTGTTTAAAAATTGGAATAAAAAGATGTATATTCGCTAAAACTTACACCTTTCCATTAAAATCCTTGTTTAAAAATTGGAATAAAAAGATATATATTCGCTAAAACTTACACTAATTGGTGTTTTCCTTGTAGTGATACTTAAAGTTCCTAAGCACCTTGGTTGACCTTTTCATTATTTGGGAACTCATGGTGCACCTAATGAGATGCATCATGAATATTAGCAACCACCTTCTAGGTTGATTACCATCTAGAGACCCCTTTAGATTACAAAGCCATGCAACCAAACACTTGCTTAGACATCGTTCCATGTCCACAAGTGAATTTGAGGTTTAGAGCTGCTTAGGGGCACTTTAATTAACTTCGTCTTTAAAGTTCCTTTTAACTTCAAGAAACAACATTATTTGAAAAGCATTTAATAAGAGAAGTGCACTTTGATGTATGCAACACATCGGTTTTAGAAATCGAATGATGATCCTTAGGTTTGTGATAATAATTACTTTTCCTTACTTGAAATCTAGAAAAAGCTAAAAAGAGTATAATTTCTTTTATATCATCATTTGTAAGTCAACCAAAACCCAATACAAAATTAATCCTTTAACTTCCTTCGTAATCTAAAATGACTCTGCAACTGCCACCCCTATTATAAAGTTCCATCATTACTAGCATCAAACACTTTATATTATATTCCCTTCCTACGGCAATGCAGGGACTATAGCGATCGCTCCAGCGTTGACTGGAGATTAATTCATGGTTTGACCACAAGAATTTGCTCAATTGTGCTTTTTAACCAAACTTTACGATTCACAATTTTCTTCAATCAAATTTTTAACCAATGTTTTGAGTTTGCCCTCTTATTGCAAACCTCACATGCCCCAATGTCATTTAAACGCGGTGAGGTATTTTATCCAAAGTTGTATTTTAAAAGAAAGTTGGCAAATCCATTTTATCCAAAGTGTCATTTTGAAAAAGGTTGGCAAATTCATTTTATCCAAACTTTGGTTGCCGACTTAAACTAGAAAGTTTTATAGAAAGTTTGCAAAGGTTGGAAAATGCATTTTATTAACCAAACTTTGGTTGCCGACTTAAACTAGAAAGTTTTATTTCGTGACAAGCTTCGTGGCAAGCTGCCAAGCTACATGCAATTGCGTTGGACTTGATTCAACCGTCTACCCATTCCCTAAGAGCCCATCTGCCCATTACCTTAGTCATGGAGTTTCTCAACAGTCTCAAGAACCATATTTATGCCAATCGACCACTGCAACTGATTTTTGCAGACATTGCATGACTGCAACTGATTTTTGCCAACCTTGCAGGACTTACGGTATAAGGCGTAGAGCGCGTCACCCACAAAAGGAAGAAAAAGATAGTGACCTGCCAAAAAAGAAAACCAAACCAAATGGTAAATTGCAATTTTCACCATAAGTTTCAGTTCAGTTACTATGCATGTTGTTTCACCATTTTCATCTTAAGTTTCAGTTTCAGTTCCTATGCAAGTTGTTTCACCTACAATTTTAGTTCCTATACAAGTTTTAGTTTCTATGCATTTTGTAAGTTTTAGTTTTTATGCATTTTGTATAGTTTCTATGCATTTTCTCTCTCACCAGTTTAGTTTGTATAATATATATATATATATATATATATATATATATATATATATATATATATATATCTATATATATATATATATATAATGAACTCTGCAATAAAAAAAAAAATTTACAACATTCAAATTCTTATTCTACAGTGTAACTTCAACTCTCAATTCTTAAATTCTTATTTTCTACGGTGTAACTTCCTAATATAGACTTGATCTATGTAAATCTCCATATGCATAAAGGCTGACAACCTCACCGTGAAGCAGCTTCAGAAAAGCGTTTCCCAGGTTATCGCTGCCTAAGGGTATGTAGATCCCCTCCACCGCAAAACTCTCCATGACCAGGCAGGAAAACTTCGAACTTATCTGTCTCGAAATGAGAATACAATGTCAGTAAGAATGAATGATCTAAACAAGAAAGAATCTCTGAGATACTTATTCTGAGAGACTCATTCTTGTTTTCCAGTGACCCTTTATCCATTACTTTCATTACGATTGCTTCCCTTCAACTCTGCTAAGTAAACACTCCCAATATCCCCACTTCCCAAGAGCTTCAAAAGCCTAAAATCACTCAAATCCAAAAAGCCATCTTTGACTTTTACAGCCTGAATGGCATCCCATCTTCATCATTCCCTTTGTGCGGTTCGTTTAGAGCACTGCTCAAACTACTGCGGTTACTTTCATTGTTGTCACTAACACTGCTTCTGTAGTTGGCCACGCTCAGGCTACTCTTCCCACTTTCAGCACACTCAAGCCTTTCGTTCTTGAGATTGTCAACGGTTTTTCATTCAGAAATATTTGACTCTGCACCCATGCCATCTCTTACCTACCCACTAAAACTGCTCTTGACACTACTAGAACCGGTGATGGTGCTTCTCACACTACTCTTGAAATCTTGGAACTTTCATCAATGCGTGATGGTGCTACTCCGACTTTTGCTCCGACTTCTCTTGAAAATTTCATCAATGCAATCGCATGTACTAAGAGTCCCACACATTGGAACACATGAATCAATTCTCTTCTCTCTAGCTGACTCTGTCCACACCATGCTCTCATTGCAATTTTTAATTTACAAAATCAATTATTTATCCTGCTGCTACTGTTGCTACATTAGTTGGGCTGAACGCAACAGAAATGGACGACTCTGAGAGAAGCTCTAGCCTCAGGCCATGAAGATAGAATCTAAAAATGGGTACCCAGTTTTAGCATGGGATTCTAGAACGGCGGGTGGGCTACATGCTAGCTTCATGTGTCCATCTATGATATTTGTTTGTATTTCATTTTATTTTTTATATATATTTTTATTTTTATTAACTTTTTAATTGTTTTATTCCAATGCGACATGTAACAGATGTAAGAGCCGATGTGCATGGATGACTCGTGGTACTTTGTTTGTTTGCCTCTGGATCTGCCGCGAAGGTCCAACAACCATAGTGCAATCAAGTACTTTGGGATGTACTAGCGTTTACGCGGATCCACCTGCCGCTTCTTCTTGCCACTTGTCATCTCACGTGTTCAATCCTCCTGCCCACTCTTCATTCCACGACAATGTGTTCTATCCTCTTGCCCTTCTTCAATCCATCAAAAGCACATTGGTATTCAAACGAGTCGTCTACTGGTGTTGGTTCTAAGTAAATATCGTAGCATCTACTGGTGCTGGTTGTAAGTAAATATCGTAGCGTGCTCATGTTGAGTTCTTTCTTATCTTAGCTTACAACTCCATAGCACAAAGAATTTTTGCTTATCTCAGCTGGTGCTGGTTGTAAGTAAATATGATAGCATGCTCATGTTGAGTTCTTGCTTATCTCAGCTTACAACTCCATAGCACAAAGAATTTTCTCTTATATCAACTGGTGTTGGTTCTAAGTAAATATGGTAGCATGGTCATGTTGATTTCTTTCTTGTGTCAGCTTACAACTCCATAGCACAAAGAATTTTTGCTTATCTCAACTTACAACTCCATAGCATAGAGAATTGTCATGCACCATAGCACAAAGAATTATCATGCTCTCCAGACATTTGTGGAATGGTTTTGATGGTCATGCTCTTTAGGTACTTTAGGAGTGATTTTGATTTATTTCAAGAGGATACCCAATTTTCATGCCCTCCAGGCATATGCAGAATGATTTTTTTCATGCCCTCTATGCAATTGCAGAGTGAATTTTTAGAAAGAAATGTTATTGCAGGGTGATTTTTTAAGGAGAAAAGCTAGCAACAACTCTACAAATGGAGGTTGACGTGATTATGTTTGGAAGAAGATGCCAGCAAAGCCGATCACATTTATTTTTGGCAGAAGACGGTAGGGACGGCTCTACATATGGAACATAAGAAGCTAGCAACAAACGACTCTATATATGGTTATTATGTCCTGGAGTTACAAATTTTTTGATCCTTATTTATATGCAAAAATTATTAATAATAATTGAATAACTATCTATGAATACCATACTGCCACCCTTCTCGCACTATCACCCTAGCATATCAATATAATTGAAAATAAATATCGATTCGTGGTGCTATTATTGATGATAAAAAACTCCAAGTTTACTAAAATCTAATTACAATTACTTGAAAATTGATTTGATTTTTGTGTAGCTAAAATTTTGCAAATAAGTGCATTAGTGAATATATCTTTGGACACTTCTATGAAATAATTCTATGTCTTTGCATAGCACTATAGGTCTAGTACTATCCTGACTGATTTCAGAAATATTTTATATGAATTTCAGAAATATTTTAGATGGTTGTGATAGGTTATTCCATGCTTCGGGTATGCATATTCGCGAAGCGGGCCTGTTCTTTCTTCTTTTATGGCTGCCTCAGAGAGAGAGGTCTAGGTTTGTTTTTTCATCACTAACTATTTCTCAAAGAAAAAGGTTCGGGCCTGTCCTGCCACCACTAACAGAGTTGTTCCACCTCAATTTCCACCTGAAGAACGGACGGAAAACCATTAGCATTCAGGCGGATTCTTGTTAACACTTGCCATGAAGAATTTGAGGGTGCAAATAATCTGCGAGCTAAAATCAAATATTTTTTAGCCATAGATCAAGAATCTAAAATGTGACAAGGAAAAGATAGTAAAGCTTTACATTCTGGGAAGAATTAGGGTTATTGGGGAGCTTTTCAAGCAGAATATGGTACCTGAAAAAATTGTTCATCATTGTATTCAGCACTTGTTGGCCACAGATGCGAAGGTTGGTCCAACTGAAGAAAATGTCGAGGCTATTTTTTTCTTTTGAATATTGTGGGAAAACATCCTAAAAAAACCAAGAGTCGTAGTATCATTGATTCTTATATCGCCACAATGAAGCATGTAAGTAGAAATCAACATCTTGCATTTGAAATGATATTCATGGTCAGGAAGGTTCTTGATTTGTGTGCTAATAAATCGATCCCTCGACATGAAAAGATGAAATCCAAAACTATAAATGAGTTTCATTCAGAAATTGGACAAATGCTTGGTTTAAACCCCAAAACAAAAAATATGTGTAATATGTTTGCAGGAAATAATTTTTGGTATTAGAGGTATCACAAATGGTAGGAAGGAGTTTGGTAAAAGATTAGAGGAACTTACATGTCCAAGCCCATGCTCCAAGATTCCGAGAATGGGAACGTTTCTGCAAGCTTCCATTCTGAGAATGGGAACATTTCTGCGAGCTTCCAAGCATGGAGACATTTTTGAGCACTAGAATTTCTGAGAATTGTGTTCATGGGAATTGTATTCATGGCGGCTTTCAGCTTTCCAGTTAAGGGCATGAAACGATAAGGCTTTCCAGCTAAGGGCATGAAACGGTAAGGGTTGCTGGTATTTTCACTCTCTCTGGAAGTTCCATGGGACAATGTCCGAGGCATGGAATTGAAGAAAACACATGGTTTCTTTTTTCTTCACTTTATGCAAAAGCGTTCATGAAGACAACACGTGGTTTCCTTTATGCAAGTGTTCACAACTAGCATTAATGCAAAATTTGAAGTCTATTGGTTTCTTAAAGACTACGTGGTTTTCAGAAACGACTAGTATTGTGTGCTACTGGAATTTTTTCCTGTTGCTTATCCTTTAGTAAAAATGTTGCGTTGTTAAACTCGTAGTTAAATTCATATTTCTGCTCAAACCCTGAAGTCAAAAGCATATTTTCTTACTCGATGTATTGATTCTATCACTTCAAACTTTTTCATGAGAGTTTTTCATCAATGTTACAATTCAACTAAAATATTATTAAGATATTCTATTTTTGTTTTTCGTTTTATTAGTTTCCATATTGGCCACTTCTTTTAATCATTCTCAAAAATGCTTTTTAGAAGATATGCACATGTGTGTTACATTTTCATATACATTTATTAAGCTAAATGGTATACATTTTTTCACACATATTTAATATAGAAGATATGTGCATGTGCATTACATTTTCATATATATTTATTAAAGCACATCATACATCTTTGCTATAATGCATATCTATTGAATCCATAATTGTTTCCATTCCCTGATTTCATTAGGTGTTTTCATTCCCTCATTCTGGCAGGGACTACGACAACACCAGTTGCTCTTGTTTATTATGAAGACAATGTAAAAATGATTCACATTAACTAAAAATGTAAAATTTCAAAAATGATTCACATTAATTAAAAATGTAAAATTTATTTTAAAAATTAAATACACTTATTCACCTAATTTACTGTAACTAAACCATATATATTTGCTTTCCTTATAAAATTATAGGATATGCATTAAAATCCATCATAAAAGTAGAGATGCATGGGAATTTTAAGTGATCATTTAAATGCATGGGAATTTTAAGGGATCATTTAAATGGGGTGTTTTTTTAGGGTTTTAATAAAAATATTTATAATAATAATAATTTAATTTTAATTTTATGGTTAAATTAGATACTAAATTGCTGTATAATTTTTTTTGTTTATGGAATAAATGATTTAGTTATATAAAAATTTGATTATTAAAATCTAAAAAATAATATATAATATATTTACTTTTTTAATACATTAAATTTTTTTACTAATGAAATGAAAAAACTTATTAATATTGATAAATAATTGTATTTTTGATTATTTTGTTGAGTTTTTACAATTTTAATTAAAGTTTTGGGAAAATATTGAATATTCCTAATTTTTAGTAAATTCAAAAGTACTTTTTTAATTTTTGGAAATCTTATTTTATAATTTTCTATTGGCTGAGCGAACTTTAATGTCACATGATTCTCCTAGTGGATGGATTTTTATTTTTGGTATTTGTCAATGCCTCACAAATAATTTTAAAATCGAAAAAAAGTTGATTTTGTGAGTAGTGATCCTTGATGTTACGTGATTCCCCTAGTGGAGGGCTTTTTATTTTTGGTATTTTTCAATGCCTCACAAATAATTTTGTGAGTGATCATTTCGTTGGTGAGTGCACTAACATTGTTATGCCACTACTCTACCAAGTGATACTATAACTGACTCCATTGTAAAGAGTTAGAGACTAAACAAATCTTCCTCACTTTGCACAATGTATTAACATTTCCTGTCAAACTTATGTGTTGTAGCTATATAACGTTTTCAAGCAGGTAGCTAGCCTACAATCCATTTGGCTTTGTAGGGGCATGATCACACAACAGTCACTCGATTATGCTTTTGTCAACTACATGAATGCTCAAGAAGGTATGCCAAAATTATGTTTTTAGTTGCGAGTCATATGTAACTAACCAGAAAAGAAACTACCACTAATTATAATGTTCGAGGACCTATATATAGAGGAACTATCATTTAATATGAGGCACTGCTAAGATGTGGTTTCGTTTTGGTTTTATTTAGGGAAAAAACACATTTTGATGGTAGAGGAAGATGACGAAATTGGGGAGCCTAAGGGTGATTTTGGTGCTAAAACTCTTTACCATTTGCACCGCCTCCTTAGTCCAAAATTGTCTATCATCTCCTTCATCCATATTCCCAACTCGCTTAGTTATTCACATTTAGAAGTCGATCACATCTCAAGACAAATATATTGCAAGCATACAACTATTTAAGGAATGTTGCAAACACCTACAGTTGCGTATTCCCGGTTTTGTACACGAAATATGAACTTCCTTGCCTTTGTTTATTCCGAAGCTATGTCATGTTAAGTGTAAATTACAAAAATAGAAACTATCTAAAAGTGGAGAGGAACAAAAGAACAAATGTATTTTAAAGTTGTTAGGTTAATTTGTATAGATTATAATTGCAATGAGGAGTCTCATGTGCTAATTTACTACGCATGACGATGATCAAACTTGTGCTAAACTCAGCGCATGCCACGAATCTATCTGAACACCTTGCCCGTTGACGTAGCGGAAATAATGGTTTAATAAAAACCCACAGTTGGATCTATAAAACCCAATAATCACTCCGCTTAACCCCCTTTCCACAAAATATAGGCCTTTTGCCTATCGGAACCCAAAGCCTTTGAAAAAACTTTAAAACACTGCCTTTTTCTCTTTTGGGATCAAAATACCCTCGGAAATGCTAAAATAATGCTTTTTCCCACTTTTTAAACAAATATATGTGTTATGCCGCAGATCCAGATTTGGCCGATCGGACGACTCAGATTGAGTCACAGTATCGGCGATCGGAGGTTCCAATGGTCACAACTATCGGCGCTATCCCTTGGGATGGTCCGATGCGATATCGCTATCGCTATCGGCGATTACAATAACTCGATTAACCGCTCCACTTCATACATGCTAATGCGATATATGTGTCAGCAATCACATATCGCAAAGGTTTGGTGACAAGCCTTTGACGTGCACCGATCCGACTGCGCGATGCGATCTATTATCGGACCTGATAAGACCCAAAACTCCCGAGCATAAAGTTTCAAGTCCGCCTTTCTGAATCCACTAAGTGTTTTAGCGCAATTCTCTTTGTAAACAACTTTCGGCGATATAACAAGTAATTACATAGGGGTGATGCTATATGGGTTCCATGTACCCGATAGCGTTAAAACTTCCACTTATAATGATTTGAAGTTCAGATTCTCAATCCAAAAGGTTTTACACATGATACTTAGTGTATTTGGGTTTTCTTCTTGCGAAACTAGAACAATGGAATGCACTCACTAAATGATCCTTTTAACACAAGGTTTCTATTATAAAATATGAAAAGCACAGGGACAACATCAATATCATCTGAATAAAGAAAAGTAAGCTTTGAAGGGCCTCCACGATTGTTTATAACATTATACACGCAACACTGATTTATTCACAATAAACAATAATAGAGTCTCAGCCTTAGGCCTGATTACACAAAAAAAGACCTCTGTCTCCAAAAGGATGCAATCCACTCCTCTCTCTATACACTCGCTCTTTCCATATTTTTATCCATCAATAACCACTCTAACCATATCTAACAACAAATCTCTATTTTTTTAATATATCTAACAACAAATCTCTATTTTTAATAGATCTAACAACAAATCTCTAACTCCTAGCTCTATGCTAACAATCTCTATCTCTGAATCTAAAATAAGACAATCTCTAACTTATTACAATAATGAATTACAACTAATTTCTTGAGAGATCCAACCCTCTTAGTAAATCTGGCTTTCTACCAATCAGGTCAATGAATTTCAACTTGTTTAGCCACAACATGTGAACAAACTTTCACATTGCTGGCTAAGTCCAGATGCTCCTGCATCAGACTCTCGGGGAAGAAAAGAATTTCCCTTCAAACTTTCAGGACTTACTCCATACTTCTGCAATTCTGCTGTAGTCAACCAACTGGAATCTTCCACTGGCTGTCCTCTCCATTTGACTAAATACTGGAACTATGTCTGCCCTCTGGTTTTCTTGGATACTCTTTGATCTAAGATAGCTTAAACTTCTTTCTTGACTGCTTTTGGTACTTGTTCCTCCCAGTTCACGGTTTGAACTTCATCTCCTGTAGCTTCCTCCTACAACTCTGTCTCTGCCTCTCTGTATGGACATAAATTTGCAACATTAAAAATGGTGGATATTCCAATCCCTTCTAACAACTCAATCTCATATGCACTGGCTGAAAATTTTCTGACAATTTTGCAAGGTCCTATCTTTTCATTTTCAATTTATTGTAAGTTTTAGTAGGAAATCTCTCTTTCCTAAAATGCACCATCACTAAGTCTCCCACTTGGAATTCTTGTTCCCTTCTTTTCAGATCTATCCTCTATTTGTATTTGTTGTTGCTTTCCTGTAATTTTCCTTTGACTTCTTCCTGTAATCTCTGCATCTATTCTGCAAATTCTTCAGCACTTGCACTCCTGGTTTCCTGTTTTCCTAAATCCCTGAGCTCATACACACCCCTCTGATGCATTCCAAAGACAATCTGAAATGGACTCATTCTAGTGCTTCGGTTTGGTGTATCATTGTAAGCAAACTCAGCTTGAGCTAGTGCCAAATCCCATTGTTTGGGATTTTGATATACTAAACTCCTTAATATATTCCCCAAGCTCCTATTCACTACTTCAGTTTGTCCATCTGTTTGAGGATGGTATGCTGAACTAAAACTGAGGTTAGCTCCCAGTTTCTTCTAAAGATTCCTCTAGAAATTCCCTACAAACTTGGTATTTCAATCAGATACAATACTTACAGGTAACTCATGCAATCTTACAATCTCTGAAAAGAATAAATTAGCTATGTGTGTTGCATCACTAGTTTTCCTACATGCAATGAAATGTGCCATTTTAGAAAATCTATCTACTACAACATAAATGGAATCATTCCCTCTCTGGTTTTTTGGTAATCCCAGAACAAAATCCATACTAACTGCATCCCTCTTTCGGTCTGATATGGGCAATGTCTGATATAGTCCTATATTCTGACTCCTTCCTTTTGCATGCTGTTATATCCTGCATTTCTCAACAAACTTTTTAACATCAGTTTGCATTTTCAGCCAATAATAAAAAGCATTCACCTGAGCAAAGGTATTATCCTATCCAAAATGACCAGATAATCCTCCACTATGTTTCTCCTTTATGATGTTTTCCCTCATGGAACATTTGGGAATACACAACTTGTTGCTTTTAAATAATAGGCCTCCTTGAATGAGGTAGTCCAACCACTGACTTCTGTTATGGCTCATTGCATTCTAAATTGTTGTGTAGATATCTCTGAAATCTTCATCATCCTTGTACATTTCAATCATTTCCTCAAATCCTATAACACCCACTTTGAATTCTTGCAAAATAAAACTTACCCTGCTTAATGCATCTGCTACTTTATTTGACATACCACTCTTATGCTTTATGACAAAAGTAAAACTTTGTAGAAATTCTACCCACTTGGCATATTTTTGATTCAACTTTGGCTGGTTATTGATAAACTGTAAGGCATGATTGTTTGAATATAATATGAATTATTTTGGCAACAAATAATGTCTCCACTTTTTCAAAGCCTGCACCAATAGCATAAAACTCCTTATCATTAGAAGAATATTTCTTCTTTCATCATTTAGTTTCTCACTGAAATATGGTATTGGTCTTTGCTCTTGACTTAGAATTGCACCAATTGCAACCCCACTAGCATCTGTTTCTACTTGAAATACTTTCTCAAAATCTGGCAAAGCTAAAATCTGCTTCTTTGTGATTTTCCTCTTCAACAAGTTAAAACTTCTGTCTACTGCTTCTGTCCACTAAAATGGCTGATTGATCTCCTTGATTGTCTCAAGGATTGGTGCACAAATTTTACTAAAACATTTTATAAACTTTCTGTAAAAAACTTGCAAGTCCATGGAAGCTTCTTACCTCAAATATGCTTCTAGGAGTAGGCCAGTTCCAAATTGCTTGAACCTTCTCTGGATCCATCTTCAAGCCTTCTTTGGAAACTACAAATCCCAAGTAAACCAGCTCTTCCTTCATGAAACTACATTTCTTCAAATTTATTAGTAGTTTCTCTTTCTGCAGAGTTCTTAGGACCAACTTAAGATGCTCTAAATGTTCCTCTTTACTTTTACTAAAAACCAGAATATCATCAAGGTACACAATAACAAATTTACCTACATACTCCTTCAAGACTTCATTCATTAACCTCATGAACGTGTTGGGTGCATTAGTGAGCCCAAAAGGCATCACTAACCACTCATACAACCCACTATTTGTTTTGAATGTAGTTTTCCATTCATCACCTTCTCAGATTCTTATTTGATGATATCCACTTTTCAAATCTATTTTAGTAAAGTATTTTGATCCACTCAGATAGTCCATTAAATCATCCATTTGTGGCAAAGGAAATCTGTACCTGATTGTGATTTTGTTGATAGCTCTGGAATCTGTGCACATGCGCCATTCTCCTCCTTTCTTTGGACTGAGTACTGTTGGTACAGCACATGGGCTAAGACTTTCTCTGATCAACCCCTTATCCATAAACTCTTGCACTTGCCTTCTAACTTTTGCGTTCTCCTGAGGAGTTAATCTATATGCTTCTTTATTTGGCAAGATTTCTCCTGGTATTAAGTTAATGTGATGACTAATACTTCTAATTGGTGGTAATGCATTCGACAACTCATCCACAATAATATCAGCAAAATCATCTAACAACATTTTAATTTCTTCAGGCAAATCATTCAAGTTTGTGGAAGTTAAGATTACCTTTGGCCTTTCCACAATAGCAAAATGCAGCTCCTCATTCTTCACTACTTCCTGCAGCAGCTCCTTTCCACTTATCATCATAATACTACTTCCAAGTGTTCCTTTGTCAGCATCGTCCTTCAATGGCAGCAATGTGTGTTTAGTTCCATCTTTCTCCAAAGTATAAGTGTTTCTCCTTCCATCATGAATAGCTTTCCAATCAAATTGCCACGGTCTTCCCAGCAATACATGGCATACATCCATGGGCATTACATCACATAATATCACATCTTTATACGTACCAATTTGTATCTCCACCTTGCACTGTTCAGTCACAATGATCTGATGTCCCTTCTGCAACCATGACACTTTATAAGGAGTAGGGTGCATGGTCTTTGCTAGCCCAAGCTTGTCCACCATTTCTGTAGAAACAAGATTGTCAGTGCTTCCACTGTCAATTATCACTTTGCAACACTTACCTTTTGACTTACAAGTAGTTCTGAACAAATTCTTCCTCTGTGCAGGTTCTCTAGTCTCCTTCTCTGCTCTAAGAAAAGTTCTTCTCAATAACAACGATTCACCTTCTTTAGGGGGTTCTTCCTTTTCCACAAGTTGAGGTGGTTCTAGCTTTTCCTCAGCCACATTTGCATTCCTCTGACTTGCTGGTTTATTATGAGGACAATCCCATGACATATGTCCCCATTCTCCACATGTATAACACCGAACATCTCTTCCTCGCCCTCTTCCTCTGGGCACAAATCTTCCTCTGTTAGATTCTCCCCTCTATGGTGGTCTGCTACTTGAGCTCCCTACTTCATGCTGATGCTATTGTCCTCTTGATTTGGTAGCTCCTCTACCTCTTGCTGAGCTTTTTCCTTTATTTCTCTGGTTCTGTTTCCTCAAGATCTTTTCTTCTACCTTCAAACTTGCTTGATAGGCTTCCTCAATAGTTTCTAGACTTAAAAAGCTAATCTCATCTTGTATGTCATACCTTAAGCCATTTATATATCTAGCTACCTTTTCCACATCATCCTCTACATGCCCTGCTCTAATATTCAATCTATAAAATTCTTCTATATATTCTTTAACCAACATTCATTTTTGCTTTAAATTTTGCAATTGCTTAAAAATATTCAAATGGTAGTTTTTAGGCAAAAAATTGGCTTTCATTTTACTTACCATTTTATCCCATAGCTTGATCTTGGACTTCCCTTTCCTTGTTCTTGATGTCTGTACCTCGTCCCACCAGATGGCTGTGTGACCCTTCAATCTGGTAACTACAAGCTTCACTCTCTTCCCCTCATCAATCTCTTCATAATCAAAGTACTGGTCTAAGGATCTGTTCCAATCCGTTAGCTCTTCTGCATTCATACTCCCTTCATACATAGGGATTTCCACCTTAGGTTTTCCTCCCACTTTCGCCAACATATTAAGGACCTTGGCAGTTTCATCATTTTTGTCTACTATCTCCTTTGCAGGAGATTCTTGTAAAGAACTTTCATCTCCTTCATCAGGGGCTCTTCTCTGGGTAGTCTCAATTGACTCCATCCGCATATGCAAACTCCGTACTTCTTACAGTAGAATTGCATTTGGATCAGGTTTTCCTCGACCAATGCCTCTCCTTGGCGGCATTTTCGCTGCAAACAACCCTTTCTTCTGCTTTGATACCAGAATTGACGCAGTGGAAACAATGGTTTAATAAAAACTCACAGTTGGATCGATAAAACCAAACAATCACTCCGCTTAACCCCCTTTCCACAAAATATAGGCATTTTGCCTATCAGAACCCAAAGCCTTTGAAAAAACTTTAAAACAATGTGTTTTTCCCTTTCGGGATCAAAATACCCTCGGAAATGCTAAAACAACGCTTTTTCCCACTTTTTAAACAAATATATGTGTTATGCCACAGATCTAGATCTGGCTGATCGAACGACTCATATTGAGTCGCAGTATCAGTGATTGGAGGTTCCAGTGGTCACAACTATCAGCGCTATCCCTTGGGATGGTCCGATGTGATATTGCTATCATTATCGACGATTACAATAACCCAATTAACCACTCCACTTCATACATGCTGATGTGATACGTTATCACTCAGGTTGCTCCCTAAAGTTGTAAGAAAGGGAATACGACCGAGGTAACCACAGACCAATCTTTTAGATACAGATTCTAGCCAATCTGCATCTAAAGAGGGCTCTCTCTTTATAATTTAACTTTGTTTTGAATTATGTTAGGCTAGTTATGAAGTGCAAGGTTTTTGTTTCATGTTTGGTTGGAGGAATGGAGATTCAATAGAACAGTGAGGTAAGACTGAAGAGTTTCAGTCCATTGGGCATGATGGAGTCAAAGGAGGGTAGCTTCCTGGATTAGGTTTCTTAACAGAGGAGGTATCACAGAGCAAGGTACTCAAATATGGAACAATTTAAAGGCTGAAATCAAATGGAATGAAGCCAATGGGTGAAGGGCAATTAAGAATCCTTCATCATGTTGACAGAGGGAAAATGGCTGACTACTGTTAAGGAGCAGTTAAGAATTCCTTAGCGAATATTCAAGATGAAGAACCAGGGGAAACAGGAGCAATTAAGAATTCACTGTTTATTCTAATTCTGAAGAAAACATTAATAATAACAGAGACTGAACACAAAGTGCTATCAAGCAAATTCTGAGTTATTCTTTTTCTCTATTATTTAGATCATGGAACATAGATGATATAGTAAACATAGAAACTGTAAAACATAAGTTAGAAGGGACTTATTGATCCATAAGATGATTCAAGAATTCTGTAGCATGGTACTTAGCATCAATTCCTCATTCAGTAAGCCAGACAAAAATGGTTTCAACAACCTTTTATTCCAAAAAAAAACTTCAGAATTACAACAAATTCTGAGAATGCTTCCCAATCAACCAACCCCAAATACTTCATCTGGGGGGGGTATTTATACAAAAATGTCAAGATATCATACAAAATATCTGATAGAAATAATATCTGCTGACAATTAATGCTTCTTTTACACAGATAGAGATAGATAGTCTCGAAAACAGGGAGACAATAAATAGATGCAATAAATTCATGTTGCGCTGGTTGTTCCGCCTTTATGAGAAGTACTGGAGGTAGGTGCTGTAAGTCGGTTCCCAGCTATCTTCTACTGATCCTCTGTGCTGGTTATTCTGCCTTGGCCAGACTTTCTTTAACTCTGATGTGATGCGCTTTGACCCGCATGACTGTGATTCATTTCTGTTCTGCGCATTATAGTAGATGGTCCAAAATTTTGCATTGACCAAAGATAAATTTACAGGATCTCTAACATGCTTTGCCACCATTCTGGTCCTGGTAATTTATGTCTCTGCAGCTTCCTCAGAGTTTTTTCAGTCTCTGTGTACCTGAAGAAATTAGGTGGGATGGTGAACAGATGCTTCACCTCATGCTCTATGTAGAATAGATTTTCCAGGTTGTCATAAAGGGACTGGCCAGATGGAAGTGCCTTCTCTCCTGAAGTGCTTGAAGATGCATTAGCTTGATTAGCAACATATGTATTTAATTTATGTACATAGTCCTTGTGCTTCATCAGATGATCATTACTTCCCAAAGGACTTGGCAAACCTTTTTGATGCAGGACTGTAAATTTTTCTGTGAAAGAATCAATCTCTACCTGCATGTCCTGGCATCTTCTGTCCAAGTTTTGCATTAGAGTTCTCATGGTTAGAACTCTCTTGATGTCCAGAATGGTACCTGTTCTGTCTCTAATATCCAGTGCTTCCAGTTCTTCACTGGTCTTGGTATTCAAAAAATGTATTAGCTTGTTAGCTTGCTCAGGCATCTGTCCCAATAAGGCTCTTGTTTTCTGAATTTCCACTTGGGCCACTCTTATCAAATCAATTTGTTCATAAATGGTTTGAATAGACCTCCACACATCACTAAGGGATTGAGTGATGTTGGACCACAAAATTCCTCTGATTTCTGCCAGAGGCTTATCTAGAGAGAGATCCTTCTCGAAGGCTCTTACCTTGTTCTCCAATGCTTTGATCTCCCTTGTTTTCTCTACCACATTCATCATGGATTTATCATAGCTCTGTTCAACTTTTGCCAATTTTTCTTTGACTTGCTTTAGCTCTGATACTTGGAGTTTCAACTCCTCCATGGCTTTTATTAATTGCTCTGTAGTCATCGCTGTACTGCTGCCTGGTGCTGTTGCTGTTGCTAAGGCACTTGTGGTGATTTCTGCTGTTGATGCCGGGAAAGTGCGAGGCATTGCTGTTATAACTATGGGAGGGGTAGTTGTGACTGTTGGAGCTACTTCAGGTGGTTGGGAGGTTGACTCTCCGTGCTTTTCTTGTAATGCTTTCTCCAATTCTTGCTCTGTCTCACTCAATCTTTCATTCAGTCTCATGGGCAGGTCCATCATGTCCTCTTTGGATTTCTACTGCACAACATCTGTAGTCTGTGGGTGCATAGAAGGAGGCATTTTGAGCTATTTTCTGAGGGCAGCAATGTCCTCTTCCTTTTTCTTCATTAGTGCTTTTATGCCTTTGGCATCTTTGGGATCATGTCCCAGTTCAATGATAATGTCTTCCAAGGATTTTATCCTGTTGTCCTTTGCTAGAGAAGAAGCTTTCTCTAAGTCTAACTGAGCAGAGGTATTATTTAAGGAATTTTGCAATTTATGAGCCAACATTGCTTTATCAGCTAGCGTGGAATACACCATCTCTCCAGTCTGTTTGTGCAGCTCAATCTGGTCTATTAGATGAATGTATTTGGCCAAGACCTCCATATTTGTCTTGATATAATTAGTTGTTGATTGTGGTTGTTGCACCTTGGGCTTGAAATAACTCATGATCATCTTGCCCTCTTTTATGTCATAAGCAGACATCAATCCTTGCTGCTTTGTGGGAGCCATCTTAAGATATTGATTGTAAATCTACAGCCTCAGTGGATCATTTCTAGCCTTTATCTCTATGAATGTTCTTTTGATGTCAGAGGTCTGCTTACTTGGTGGCCTAGTGGATGAAACTTCCACACTATGCTGCCTTTCTAGCTCTTGCCTGTGTGAGCTGGTTGATGTCTCTATCACTGGGGAGGTCTGTGGGCTAGTTTCCCTCTCACCTCTTAGACTTTCTATTGTTTCTTCAATGATTTTCTCTTCAGATAGAGGATTCAGTCTTTGCCTTTTTGCACCTGGCTGTTCTGCAGGTCCACTGATGGGTGTGGCCTCTTCTCTGTCTCTTTTCTTTCCATGTTCCTCATTTAGAGGAGTCTGTAACGCTCGTATCTCTGGTGCTTTATTTTGGACCAGAGGAGTTTGCCCCTGCTGATCAGTCATTGCTTGCTGCTCTGTGCCTGCCACTTCCTTGCCCTTAGAAGACCCTGTAACTAGCGCACTGGTTTCCTGTACCGGTTGCTGTGAAGTTCTAGCAGAAGATGTACCCACTCCGGTTTGCTGAGGGAGCTTGAAAGATACCTTTCCAAAAGAGTCCAGGTCAAGGGTCTTTTCAAAATATTTCATAGCTTGTTCCATCACTTCTTGCTGAGTAAGTTCTTCTATTAATGTACCCTCTACCCACTCATCCTGATTAGCAAATTGCTTTATTTCAGGGATCCTAAAATGTTTATAGGCCGATAGCCTGTTTTTTACTTTTCTGTCACTTATAAAGCTATTTGGGTCATATGGTACCCACCAGAAGCTTTTCTTCAATTTAAGTTCTTCCCCCAATATCCTATCAGCATCTTCCAATGCTTCCCTCTTGTAAATGATGAAAGGGCCTAATTGGTTTCTTATTCTCAGTTGAGCCTTTTTCTTTACATTGAAAAAGTGAGTTAAATTTGCATTGATAAGTTGCCTGAAATACTCCAGTGCAAACAGTCTCATAGGCACATATTTGGGCAACTTATAAAGGCACAGTTCACAACCATATATTCTGATTTCGGTGTGATTTTGGTAGAGGTACCAGTCACCTATTCTGTAGTTTTTGGAGAGCTGTAAAATCTTCTTTATATCCCCAGAGAGCCTAAGAGGAGGAGCTCCTATCAATAAAGTGGAGGCTGGATGTATAAACCAGTCAATGAATTCACAGTAGCTATAAGGGGATTCAGAAACATTGTGGAAGACTGAGGTCCAAAAGATCACAGACCTCCTCTCTCCTTTGGAATCCAATTTTCTTATAGGAAATGAAAAGTTGTCCGTCTGATAATGTAGTAGAAGGTGGTATATGAATGAGGTGTACTTGAAGACTCCTTCTTTGTCCAGACTTATGAATTTCTCATTGATTTTATTAGCAATGAAAGAGGCATAATCATATTTGATAGCAGGGGGTTGTCCTGGAGTAAACATTGACAACATAACAAAGATGGTCTCATCAATAAATTCACTATTTTTGAATCCCAATATAAAGGATATCATATCAAGAATAAGCTTGCCAGTTTCAGTGAACCAGGCATGTACATAGGGAGGTGGGCCTTGAGGCTAGCAATCTGGCTTCATAAATAACTTAGCAATCTGGGTTATTTCTAAACTGGGCAATTGAGAGCCTTGCTCAAGAAAAAATCCCATGGAAAGAGGAGCAAGGGGCTGAGCTAGATGGAAGTGTAACATCTCATTTATAGACTCAGCAGTTATGTAAAAAAGAACAGTTTGTGATGGAGTCATAACTGCTTTACTGATAGGGTCATAGTTTGCACAACATTGGTGGATAATATCTGGGAACACATTGACTGAGGGAAGGTAATACCTGGGGAGATTAGATTCCCATATTCCAAGGATATCAGAGTTACTCAGATGACTATTTCTAATTCTGCAAAATGCCTGGAGATGGTTCATATCACCAGATAACTCTTTAATTTGAAAATATCTGTTAGCCAAGGGCAACCAATCCTGGTCTTTGTGAGGTGCATTGAGGGGTGCGACATTGAGGGCCATAGGGGCTTCCATGTTTGTTTACTATGTTTTTAACTAGAGGTCAAGTTTCTGTGGGAAAAACGGGCAAAAGAGCAGTTCTGGATGTCTTGGTATGGAAATTATGGACTGCTTCAGCTTGAATTTGGCTCTTATAGGTATAATTTACAGAGGAAAACTGAAAATATAGGTTTGGGAGGTGGGACAGGGTAAATACCTGTATTTTGGAGGCGAATAGGGCAATTGCAGGTTGACCGATGAGCTGCGGAGCAGGATGCTGGACTTTTTTTGGTCGACTGGCAGACTGGACGCTTCTGCAGTTGCTTGGACGTAGTTTGCATGCAACAGTTTCGCAGAAAAAATGAATGAAAATGGGCGAAAATGACATTTTCACGAGTTTTTAACAAAAATTGGCTTCGCGGGGCTTTTTGGCGCTTTTTGGTCGGATGACGTCATCGGGATGTGACGTTTTGTCATGACGCAGGGGTACGGGATGCTGATGTGGAGGTGATGTGGCGATGACGTCAGCGGGCGGGGTTAGCAGGAGGTGGTAAGTGGTTTGGGCCCGCACCGTTTATCGGCTCAAGCACTTTTGGTGGGGAGGGCCGCGAGCATGGTGGGAGGGAGCCACGTGTCCCTGGTACGGCGATAATACCGCCGGCCCCGGGAGTTAAAGTATAGCAGATAGGCGGGTCGCGATATGATCGTGGGCCGTTGGATGGGCGGGCCCAGATCCGACGGCTGGCGGTCAATGGAGCTGGCGGAGGGTTACGACGCGGGGCCCATATAATTTAAACAATGATTTAACAATCTTCGGGGTGATTATTATTGGTTGGCAGGGTAGGTTTAGTTAGGTTATTAATTAACCCGGGCGGTTAATTAATCCCGAGGTCACGCAGATAGGGTTATTCACAAGGTTTCGGATAAACCTTGAATCCCCTATAAAACATTGACATATGGCTATAATTTAGCCGGGGGTGGGGATAATAGAATTTGGGGTTTTTATCTATATGTATAATACGGGGATGGGAATCATTTGCACGGGATTTATAGAAAATAGGGTTAGAGTTAATATGAGAAACATGTTGAAAAAAGAGCACTAAGTTATAGAATTTTAACAACTTAGGCTTAAGGGAATGAAACGATTTTACACAAGACATGTGGCTTCTCTGCCTAAAGCAAGAATGTTGTTTTACTCAGGCTTTTTCATGAAATGAGGTGGAGTGATTTAGGAGTTTTGAGCAGATCTCAATATCCTTGGGGGAAGGTTAGTAAGTGATTTTGGGAGAAGTGTGAAGGGAAGTTAGTAATGCCTCACTTGATTTGTAACCAAACAGTTGCCATGGTACTTATGATAACAATAAGATAAACATCTTTGAGAGACAAAATTAATCATAAGCATGCTTGCTACAACACCAGAACTACTTACCCAGCCTACAGTACCTAACATTTTTTCTTCCTTTTTCTTTTGATTACAATCCTATCTAGATGTACCCTTATCACATCCAAGGGCTCAGGTTTAACAATTGAGCTCCTTTGCTTCTCTACCTAACTATTTATCTGCCAAGATTGAACAGTTTGGACAGATTTCATTCTCTATCTCTAAAACAAGAAATTAAAACATGAACTAGCCAAGATTAAGCTGTTTGGCTATTCATCAATTGCAGCATAAAGTTCAACAAACTGCACATGAAACTTTAATTTACAAGACATGAAATAGTAGTGGCATTTGGGCTTGCACACTTTCCTGGTCTTTTTTATTTGGGGTTCATTTCTTTCATTTTTCCTTTGACCATTTCATTCTTTTTACCCTTTGATCTTTCTTTTAGGGTATACCCTCTTTTAATTTTTTAATTTTTTGATCTTTTCAAAATATGGAAACCTTTGCAGCAGGGAAAGGATGAACATATTAGGGATTTTAACCAGTCAATCATGAAATATGACACCTATTGGTATAGGAGCATAACACGATATATGTGTCAGAAATCACGTATCGCAAAGGTTTGGTGACAAGCCTTTGACGTGCGCCGATCCGACTGCGCGATGCGATCTATTATCAGACTTGATAAGGCCCAAAACTATCGAGCATAAAATTTCAAGTCCAGCTTTCTGAATCAGCTAAGTGTTTTAGCGCGTTCTCTTTGTAAATGGCTTTTGGCGATATAACAAGTAATTACACAGGGGTGATGCTATATGGGTTCCGTGTACTCGATAGCGTTAAAACTTCCGCCTATAATGATTTGAAGTCTAGATTCTCAATCTGAAAGGTTTTATGCCCGATACTTAGTGTATTTGGGTTTTCTGCCTGTGAAACCAGAACAATGGAATGCACTCGCCAAATGATCCTTTTAACACAGGGTTTCTATTATAAAATATGAAAAACATAGGGACAACATCAATATCATCCGACTAAAGAAAAGTAAGCATTGAAAGGCCTCCATGGTTGTTTATAACATTATACATGCAACACTGATTTATTCACAATAAACAATAACAGAGTCTCGGCCTTAGGCCCGATTACACCGAAAAAGACCTCTGTCTCCAAAAGGATACAATCCACTCCTCTCTCTATACACTCGCTCTACTCCTCTCTCGCTCATTACATTTTCCTTCCTTTTATCCATCGATAACCACTCTAACCATATCTAACAACAAATCTCTATTTTTTTAATAGATCTAACAACAAATCTCCATTTTTAATAGATCTAACAACAAATCTATAACTCCTAGCTCTATGCTAATAATATCTATCTTTGAATGTAAAATAAGATAGTCTCTCAATTATTACAATAATGAATTACAACTAATTTCTTGAGAGATTCATTGGTTGAGTCCACTTGAAGTCTTTTTGAGTCAAATGAATGTGATTTGGTAGACCTTTGCTAAGGTGTATCTTTACACAAATCTTGACATAAGTAATTATATATATATATTAAAAAAAATAAAAAAAATAATATATATCTGTATATATATATATATATTTTTTTTTTCCAGTTCTTTCTGAATCCATCTTCAAAAACTTTCCCAATGAATTTCCAATGCCCTCTTGCACTTGATGGTGCCAGAAAGGTAGAGGGAGATTGTGTAACCTCACCCATACTGGAATTTTTGTAACTACCATTGATGTAACGTCGAAATCTTGAAACCACAGAGTTAAAACTCGTCCTACTCTGCCCCAAAACCACTACCCTCGTTTAGAGAAAATTCTAGATCTTTTTTTTTTTTTTTTTTCGAATTGTATAACAAATAATCCATTGGTGCACAAGTAAATATCACAATTTGAGGTCCAATTGGTGAACACCCATTAATGTAGATCTTCTGGATTGGGCCATAAACCATTGAATCTACATATTATAGCTTTAGATTGGAGGACATTGAAAAGACCATTTACCTCAACTATATTTATTGTCATGACTGTTGCTTGCTTCATCTACTCAATAATGTAAGGATCTGTTATGTTTTGTCTTTGTTCACTCTATGTCGTTCCTTGCACTGCATCCTTGAAGGATCTTGATCCACTAGGGTTTGTGTATCAAATAGATTCCTTATATTAAGCGGATCCGCTGGGGTTTCTAGAATTCTGGGCACCCCCTCACAACCTCAGATTTAAAATAATGGTTAATGTCGTACTCTTTTTTTTTTTTGATCAAGTAAGAGTAGGACCTTCTATTAAGCTAGCCAATAATACATAATTTACATAAAGCTGCACTCGCTCTGTGAGAGTTCATTAGTCAGCAGGGCAGGTAGAAACCGAACCACTCACCCAAAACCATGAGAAGCCTAAACAGGAAAAACCGGGGAGAAACCGCCAAACAATTAGGGCAAAAGACCATCTGGTAGTGCTGACGTGCACCAAATGAAACCTTGAACTCCTTGGAAGATGAGTCCACTGAACCAGGGGCCACAAAAAGGCCACAAAAGACCTGCCGAGGGTCCACAAGAAGTTCCACCACAAACCACACTTAAAACTTTCAAACGGACTCGACGAAAATTATAAGCATAGTACTCTAAAATTTTTCAGGTCCGAAACTCTCAACCAACTAACACAAACAAATCGCCACCATTGATCACCCGACTTAGATCCAATGGCCTTCGTGAATATCGGGAGGACAAGAAGCGCGAGAGTTAACCACCCGATGAGGGCAGTTTTCTCTCACCTCTCGCTGCAATGTGTCGCATGAAGAGTGGAATTAGGGCCAACCTAAAAAAACCAGAAACCATTCAGACCCCCCCGATATAACACTTGTGGTTTTGAGTCGGTTATTTCGCGGAAAAGCATACACGCTCTATCGCAAGTGATGTCCATCAGTCCAGTCCAGCGGGCAGTTTTTGAGCCATTCCATTCCACCCAGAATCTTTGTCAAACCCCAACTAAGCAAAATGAAAAAGGACGACCAAACCTGTGGTACTATCCGAGTCAGTCCTTTCAACATTCAATCAAAAGAACTCCAAGCTTTGGAAAACAACCAAACAAAAAGGGTCAGACGGTTTAGGGTTCCCCCTCCTCCCGCCTGTCTCCTGAATCCCTGCGATCCATCCTGTTAGTCCATAGTTCCATATCTTGGGTCTCCTGATAGAGACAGTCCTCCCACAATTTTCTAGTAGATAATGACTCCCAAGCATACCTAGAGTCCCTATCCCTATTGGTGACTCCTTCGTTCGCCAATTGATCCGCTAACATGTTAGCTTTCCTTTTCACATGAACAAATCTGACAGTTTTAAGGGTTTGCAGGTGGGAGTAGATACGGTGAAAAACCTACAAAATATTCCAATGCTTCGACACTTTATCTGGAGAGGTTCCATTGCATATTTTCTTGGCCGCTCTAATAATCAATTCTGAATCTGCTTCAATTATAACATTGTGTGAATTTGAATCCACCAGGATTTCCAAGCATTGCTCTAATGCCATGAGCTCAACCATGTTATTAGTGGCCTTTCGCAAGTGGCCACAAAAGATTTTCTTTATTTTCCCCTGATCATATCTTATAGTACCCCCAAAGCCAGCTGATCTTGGGTTGCCGTTAGATGCTCCATCAATATTAACCTTTAAGAAACCATAAGGAGGGGGCTCCCAAATGTTAACACCTGTATTTATTAGGCTCACTCCCTTTATTATTCCCAGAGGATTAATGGACTGGAGACCCAAGTGAAGTATAATATTCTCCTCTTGGGGTAGACGAGGATCCTTAGGAAGATTTCTCAACAAGCTACTTATTGTTTCTTTGAGCTGCCTTAGAATTTGATCAATTATGTGTTGGGGCTTGCTTGTTTTATTTTTGAAGATCTGACTATGATGCTCTTTCCAAACATTCCAAATGACAAAGCCTGGAACCAGAATCTAGGCTTTATTAATAATCTCATTCCCTAAGAAATTCTTCCTCCAGTTCTTCAAAGTGTTGGATATGCTGAGACTATCCCTATCAGTTTGTCTAAAGATTGAGGCCATCCAGTCCCACACCTTGGAAGTGAAAGGACAGAGGTTGAGAAGGTGTTCAATCGTCTCCTCATGTGAGCCACAGAGGTAACATTTGGAAGGGCCAATAAAGCCTTTTTTTAGGAGATTCTCCCAAGTTAAGATCTTCCTTTGATGCACTAGCCAGATGAATAACTTTATTTTCATCTAGTGGGGACTTTGCCATAGTTTCTTCCAGACTTGATCAGGATTCACAAAGTTAAATCTTGTAACTTCCTGTTTAGCCTCTTTGAGGTTAAAGTTACCTTCAGTGTTCTTTCCCCATCTTAATTGGTCAGGTAAGGAGGAAACTAAAATCCTTCTATGCTCTAGATCCTGGGTGAGAGCGTCTGCCTTGGCCTTCAGAGGACTCTCATCACTGTATCTTAGAACCTTCCAATTCCTCCATTTTCCATTATTCCTTCCCTGGTCCCAGAAATATTTTACCAAAAACAGACCTTTGCTATCTGTGTCACTTTTGAGATCTGCTAATTCATCCCTATAAAGGTTGGGTTCCTGTTGCCAGTTGTCCTCCCAAAATCGAGCAAGGTCCCCTGCTCGGATTTCCCAGAAACAGTGTTGCTGAACAATACTTTTATTTTCCTAGGCAAGGTTCCAAATATGTGAGCCCCTGATTTGCCCTGACATTCTAATGTGATCCTTCTCCTGCCAATACTTGGCATACTTTTGTTTCCAAAGCTTAGCCCAGGGGGCAGTCGACTCCTTGATCCATCTCCACCAAAGCTTAGCTCCCGAAACTCTGCTAAGGGTCTCAGGATCATGAAGCCCCAAACCACCATGGCTTTTGGGCTTGCAGAGCTTGTCCTAGGCTACTAAAGCCCACTTCTTTTTCTCTTCCCCTCTGCCCCACAGAAAGTCCCTCTGTATACTTCTTATCTGCTGCTTAATGCCTTGAGGAGAAGGAAGAGCTGAAAACATGAAAATGGGAATGGCCTGCAAGATCGCCTGTGTGAGCACAAGGCACCTTGCCAAATTTAGTGACCTACATGTCCATTTTATGACCTTGCCGTGAAGTTTATTTAATATTGGCTCCCACACTTTCTTGCTTAGAGGTTTGTTAGTCAGAGGAATGCCACGATATTTAGAAGGTAGTTGTTCCCTTTGAAATCCAAGAATTATGGTAATGTTTCTTTGAATAACAATATTAGTGTTAAAGAAAAAGACTTTCGACTTGTTGAGGTTTACCTTTGTGCCTGCTGCCTTGGAAAAGTCATTTAAGATGTTTTTGATTACTTTGGCTTCCCTGACTGTGGGTATGCCTTGCAACATTGTGTCATCCACAAATTGTTGATGAGTGTTTGCTGCTCCATCCGAGGTGAGTTTGATACCCTAGATTCGTCCTTCAACATTTGCCATTTTGATCCCTCTACCTAGCCCTTCTATCATGAGGACGAAGAGGAACGGTGAGAGCGGATCTCCTTGTATGAGTCCTCTGGAGGGTGTTAAGGTTCCTGATGGAGTTCCATTAAGCAGTATGGAAAAACTGGTCGTGGTAACTAGTGTCATAACCCATCTTAACCAATTTTGGTCAAAGCCATAGGTTTTTAGAATTTCTCTTATGTAAGACCAGCTTAGTTGGTCATAGGCTTTCGCTAGGTCCAACTAAATGATCATACCTGCTTGTTTGTTGCTTTTGAGAGAGTGTACCACCTCATGAGCTTGGATGATATTGTTGAGGATTTGTCTTCCTTCCACATAGCTTATTTTCTCCTTCGAGATGAGAGAAGGTAGATGGGGCTTGAGTCTATTGGCTATCACCTTGGAAATGATTTTATACACCACATTACATAAGGCTATGGGTCAAAAACCATCCGGCATCATTGCATTTTCCTGCTTTGGGATAAGAGCTATGAAGGAAGCATTAAGAGCCTTCAGTACTTTTTTGGATTTTCTTGAGTCTTCCACTTCCTCGAGGATATCCTGTTTGACTGTTTCCCAGCAGGCTTTGAAGAAGTCTACATTGAATCCATCTGGGCTTGGTGCTTTACCATTTTGCATTTCATTAATCAATTCACTGACCTCCTCTTCCAATACTGGCCTGTTAAGATTGTGGTTGTCGTCTCTGGTAACCAGCTGAGGGATATACTGAGTGAAATGGTCAATGAACCTGTATCTATCCTCCAGTGGCTCCTTTGCAATATTGAAGAAGTGTTGTACAAGAACCGATTCCGTATCATTGTGAGAGACAAGCTCAATACCTTGAGAATCTTTAATCTTTGTGATTCTGTTGTGTACCCTATGAGCCATAGTGGATTTATGAAAGAACTTTGTATTTCTTTCTCCCTCTCTAATCCATTGTATCCTTGATTTCTACCTCTAGAAGATTTCCTCTTATAAGCATCAAACCTCCCATTCTTCCTGCAAAGCGTTAGTTAGTTTTTGCCGCTCTTCGGAGAAGCCATCTGTGATGTTGATCTGATTGATCTCCTGGAGCTTCTGCTCAGTTTCTCTTTTGGCTTTAAAGATATCGCCAAATTCCTTTTTGTTCCAAGCTTTAAGTCTAGATTTGATATGTTTAAGTTTCTCCTAGAGCATGAACATTTTTGTGCCCTGAATGTTCAACTCCTCTCTCTACCATTCATCAATGTTACTAGTGAATTTAGGGTGTGAGAGCTAGGCATTTTCAAACCTGAAAGGTCTGTTTCTCGGTGTGCCCAAAAAGGTGGCTTCTAGCTGTACAAGTCAGTGATCCGATCCTCCAAAGGGCAGAATGGAAGCTGTTATGGTGGGTCCTTTGAGAAGGAGGTCCTCTGAAATAATAAATCTATCAAGTTTGGAAGCAACTTGAGAAGCCCCTCCCCTTTTGTTGTTTCATGTGAAGGTTCCATTTATTGTTTCAGTGTCCACTAGTTCCATGTTCATAATGAAGTTCTGGAAGGCCATGGAGTCTCCACCTAGCTATCTAGTGCCTCCTTTTTTCTCTAAAAGAGATCTTATCATATTGGAATCTCTTGCAACGATCCAGGGAAAATTGGGATGTTTAGCTCTTAGATCCTCTAGGGAGGTGAGAAGCTTGAGTTTGTCTGCTTGCTTTTGAGGTCCATAAACATTTGTAATCATGTATGTCTCCTTATCACCTATAGGTTGACATACCAATGAAAGATAGTTCTTGGATGCTTCAGCATCCACAATTCCAAATTTCTGTGGATCCCACAGCCTGAGAATCCCCCCCGCCGAGTTATTTGCCCTAACCTCTAGATACTCATACTTGATTAACCACTTATTATGAATTTCTCTTATCTTATCCATCGAACATTTTGTCTCCTGAATAAAAACCATATCTGGTTTTTCTTCTTTCATTCTGTTACTTATTGTTTCCTTCTATTCCCTATGCCTCTAATATTCTAGGTTGTGAGCTGCATTAAGAAAGGTTAGTAAAGGAATAACTGGTGAGATCTTTCATCTTACCTGAGTTGATCAATAGTTTTCCACATTCATTCAACAACTCATTCTGTCTTTTTCTTCCTCTTTTCCTACCTAAGTTCTTTGGAGATTGTGCTTGTGAATTCTCCATCACTTTGACCCCACTTGGCTCCTGGCTTTCATGATTTCTTTTGACTCTAGCTCCCTTCGATTGTGACCTCCATAGAAAGAGCTATTGTACTCTGTCATAATCCTCTTTTGGCAGGGAGTCCACTCCTATGTTCTTCCCTTGTTCCAGAAATTTCTCTAGATCTAGATTTTCCCTATCTAGAATCTCCTGTAGTTCATGGTCCTTCGTTCCCGCTTCACTTGGGGTCATCTCATGGTCCCTACTGATCTCCATACAACTTGGTAGATCATCCTTTTGCTGGTTGTTTACTATGATACCCTCCATGTTAGCTTCCTTAACCTGCTCCTTGGTTACGTTCTCCATGGCCTGGATTGTCTCCTTGTTCCCCTCTTCTTCCTCTAGGATCTTGAAACTGTTGTGTCTTGTATATCTATCCTCATTTATCTTCTTGTGTGGACGTTTACCCCCTTTCCCTTTGCCTCCGACCTTGGTGAAACCCTCATGATCTCTATCCACAATAGTTTTCCCATTACCTTCCATATTGATTGTTGGGAAGTCTCTGAATAGATGGCCATGTTCATGGCATTTGAGACACCTAAATGGTATGTGCTCATAGTCCACAGTTTGCACCCATTCTTCATCATATACTTCTAAAATTATCGCTTCCAGAAGGGATCCAAATAGGTCCATTTCCACACATATTCAGGCGAAGGAGGTATATTTTCCTTTCAGAGTTTCCTCTGAGATCTTTAGAAAAAGCCCCAGCTTGTTGCCTAAGGTTTTCAAAGATTCTGGTAGCCAATAATCTAGAGGGAGAGAGTATAGTCTGGTCCAAACTGGTACTGATGTGAATGTTTCACGTTCTGGGACAAAGTTCATCATCCATGGCAACATGTAGAGTCCTGCCACAACATAGAAATAAGGTACCCCTTTGAACACTCTGTATTTGTCCTCTAGGCTTGTGAACACCACTGTGAATAAGCCCTTAGAACCCAGATGTAAATGTATTTCTCCCATTGGCTTCCAATGGCTCCTTATATAGACGTGTAATGCCCTCTTCGTCGGCCATAACCCCATGAAATTGCATATGTTCGCATGTTCCGTCATGTGATCCCTATGTGCTTATATCGCTGGATAGCTCAATATGACCCGGGGAATGACACTTGATTTGGGTTTGTAGACCCCAGTTGTCCTTATGGAAGCCGATTTTTCACTGCTACCTCCATTCTCCTTTTCTTTACTTGTTTCCTGTTGATTCCCTTCCTGATCCTGAAGTCCGTTTCTTCCAAATGTTCCCTTGCTTCTTGCTTCTGCAACCTTCTCCAGAGGTTTTTTGAAATGCTTCTTTCCCACGTCCTTACTTCCTTCTATGACTACCTGACTGTAGGAGGGAGCGGTGCTCCCCCCTGCGCTTCCCGCCATGGTACCCTGAATCAAAACCCTAGCACCAAATCCAACCCTAGCTCAAGTTGCGGCTCCCAGCTCCCTCTCGGTTAGCAACCAAAAAACACATTGGGATTTTAATTTGTTGCATATTTAGCCTTTAATGTCGTACTCTTTCATTGTAATAGAGTCGTAGAGAAATCTTCCCTCATATAGTAAAATTTAAGAAAGAGTTGCAATACTAGGGTTTTCTGAATACTATGTTTAAGATTTTGGATTAGATCTCAACCCTTGGTCCAAAGAACAATGGGTTTTCCCCTAATATTCTTTACAAAAATTGGAAAAGATCCCTCTTCCTTCTTCTCCGATCTAATTTTGATCAGATTCGTGGGAAATCCTTCCACCTACTCCAACGAAAGGGGTAAGGTAATTTTCCAAAATAGATTTGCTCTGATATGTGGGCCAAAACATGGAAACCCCCATTCCAATAACCAAATCCTCTTCACACTATTAAATAAAAAGATTGAGAGCCCCACAAGTCGATCTACACATCTCAACTCCATAAGAGAAAGGATCACGCTTAGGATATACTTAATACTAGCAATAAGCCTTGTTTGCAAAGAAACTATTCATGAAATCCTACATATCCACCAGATATGGTCCATACTTCCACAGATCTCTGCAATAGGGAGCAACATGAGCCTCAGAGAACTCGACAACGGTGGAAAAAATCCTTCTGCATGTGAACTATCAATAACCAACAAAATCATCTTTATAATCCTTAGGTATGCCAGAAAAACCCATTAGCTCCTTCCTTCCCACCAAATTTGGGTCATGGGTACATAGATCTCATCCTCTGTGATGGCCATGAGCCTCTAAGGAAATTTGGAGCTCATTGGTGGCGATAAAAAACCCTCCACAGACAACCCTAGCCATCGTCTCTCCAACCGCTCATCTTTCCACTCAATCAACCCAACTGAAATTTGCAACACCACCTTCGCACAATGATTATACGTGCGGAGGTGCCAATTGAACGAAGCATTAAACAAAGACATTCAATGTATACAAAATTTATTATACTAATGAATATGAAATTTCATAACTCAAGGATATTATGGAACAAAGTAAACTCCAGCATTGAATGGTCTCCATTAGGTTTGAAGAGCTACATCATATTCAAACAAACTAATTAGTTTCATGCAATGCACGTTTTCGAGAATCATGCACTTTTTAGACACTCACTCCCTTGACACTTGTAAAAAACATTCCGTGTGCTTTATAATTTGTGTACATGTTAACATAGCCAATTATGGTTATAAAATTTAAATTCTATCATCCCACTTAAACAATAGTATGTTTATTAAATTAGTCTATTATTTATTGTCAAAGAAAAATAAAAACTTATAAACATCAATCGCTCTTAAACCATCTTGTGCGAAGATATATTATTTTATACAAATATATTCATTTTAGGGAAGAGAAGAGTAATCCACATTGTGTGTAGTGCAGAGTAGAGAAAATAGCAACGCCACCAAAGCACCACACACTCTGCACACGGAAAAGCAACCACTTCACCAATCTGCTTTCTTTCCAACGCCACCTGTGGCTCACATGTCTCAACTTCTTGCAACACACTTTTACACAATGTATGTTAAAGAAGAGGCTTTTTACTTTCTACAAAATAGAGGTTAAAAGGCTCCGAACTTTACTCACTTACACAACAGATGCGGAGCTTAACTCCGCGAGTTTGGAGTTGTGGAGCATTGCATAACCAGAAAAGCTTCACACCTCCAGAGTTTAATGTCTTGCCTCCTATGTAAAGGTTTGAACTTGTGACCAGTGTGGCAGTGCAAACCATAGAAAGAAGAAATGGCATTGCTTCTTAGTGTAAAAGACATGAATGCTCCATCCTAGTTCCCATCTAACAATTCTTATTGATGTCATGGCTCCATTGGTGATGAATTTTGTGTTCTCTCTTAGGGAAATACAACATGATAATTACGAGTTTTCAAGTTCAAGATTCATAGTTAAATGGTGAAATAGGGTGCAAATATATATCCTTCGCAACTTGCATGCTCTACAAGGTCATAGTGTGCCTTCCATACATTAAATTCTTTGTTTATACATAATGCTAATTTGAGAGAATTGTTTCATTTAAATGGCAGAAATCAGATTCGACGAATTCATTGTAACAATGGTAAATGTGGCTCACTAGCCTAGTCTAATGTGGGGGAGGCCACTAGTCTAATGTGCAGGAATGTGGAGAATGGTGATTTCTCTGCACTTCTCGGCACTCCCACACAATGAACTCTAATGACACCACAACTCTGCAATCATCAAAGAAATTTTGAGGTCTAAAATGGGTTTCAAAACAAAAATGTACAACCAAAATCAAATTTATAAGAAGCAATAGGATTCAAGATGATGATGTCAACCATGGGGGATGATTTACCATTTTTGGAGTAAAAAAGTAAAAAGATAAAAAAATAAAAACTACTTTTTCAACTCGTATTTTCAACTTATTTCGCTACGATTTTACTCAAATTTTGAATGAGCACTTTTTGGATGCAAAATTTAATTCCTCATCCAAGGAGTACCCATGTTGCATACTTTCGATGGACCCTTCTGCATGAAAAATGAGAAATACATGAAAAACGTGATTGCAATCACGTTTTTCCATGTATTTCTCATTTTTTTATGTAGCAGGGTCCATCAAAAGTATGCAACGTGGGTACTCCTTGGATGAAGAATTAAATTTTGCATCCAATGAGTGCTCCCACTCAACATTTGAGTAAAACTGTATGGAGATAATTTGAAAGTGTAGTTTTTTTCCCTTCTAAAATTTGATGATGTTATTTTATTATTTCCACTATTATTTTATAATATTTCTTAGGAGGCCCATTTTATACCTCAAAATTTATCTATTGACACATAATACAAACAATGCTGATTTTACTGTTGGTTGTATATGGAAAGGCCATGACTCATCCATGCATAAGTGAAAGATTCCATGACTCTGGTGCAATGCCTCATAGGGAAGTCATCCTCCTCGCCAAATACTCGAAATTCTGATCATTCCAAAAATGTCATAGTCGATCATGATTAAGAGAATATGGGGTTGTTTTCCATTGATTGTAGATCTAGTGATTTCATTGATCCAATTCATGCTGGATAGCGAAAATGGTAGAAGTCAAGAAATTGGGTGTAGGGTGTGTGAGCCTAAAGCGAAAGAGGGGGCTTGGGCTATCCGTAGTGACTTCTGCTTCGACGTTGTCTCCTTTCTCTCCCAATTTCCTACTCCTGTCAATGCACCTTAATTTATCTCTGAGCATTTTAAAGTAACTTCCCCTAATGTCTCCCAACTTTGATAATTTTATGAACACAAATGTCATGCAGGCAAACTCTATGACCTACAACCCAAATGACAAAATAACATTTGGCTTTTATTGCTCAATCGACAACACAAAATCGCAGGGAAAAATAACACCCCTTGAAACACAAATGCACACATGGTGATGTGAGGTAATCCTATTACCGTAGAGAGGAATACCTGTCACCTGCAAGACAAAAGGAAAGATGCCCCTTTTTCAGTTGCAATTCCACAAACACAATAGCCTTATCCTATATTCAATTAATTTACAATCCAAAGAGAATATTTGAACTTAATACTTTAATATAACAAAACTCATTAATTCATGTCACTTCTCATCTTTTAAGTATCACTTCTCACCTTCTTCTTTAGTAATATGTTAATTACTTCTTTGAATCTTCCTAACATATTTTAATTACTTACTTAATGAACATATGCTCATAGAGTTTAACAATCTAAATATTTAAATGTTCAAAATACGATAAAATCAAAATGTTAATCGTATCATATGCAAACACTTTGTAGCGGTGATAGTGGGTGTCTCGTCCAACCTTCTGTCTTGTGGGGTAGTTTTTGGTGGCTCGTTGAGCCTTCTGTCTCTTGGGGCACTGGTGGTTCGATCTTGTGAAATAATTTTTCCAAGTTAATCCATGAAAGATTTTTCAAATGCGTGTCGATCTTTTTTTTAAGCTTATAAGTACCTTTCATTCATTCATCTATAAAAATGTAGGTTACAAATACATGGGTCATTCGGTGGCCTCAACTTTCCCAATTGGAACCCAGGTCTGTTGGTCACCGAATCACATTATAAGCCATCCAAAACATAAATAGTTTGAGTCTTTTTAGCCAAGCCTTATAAGATTGATAGTCTGGAAACCAACTAATAAACATTAGACTGAAAACATAAATGCTACCCGACATAAATAACAAAAAATAAACCAAAATTAATAGTCATAGCTTCAACCCATTAATCACCGGACGATCCCATCAGAGCTGGATCTTTAGCACTTGATCTTGGTAATTCAGATTGCGGCTTGATGCAGCCCATAAGGGCGTTCTAATTCTGTAACTGATGTTGGATAAGCTGGAGCTCGTTTTGAATTTCTTGTAGACTCGACTTGACCTCACTGTGCACTACTGCGTTTGTGGTCGCAACCATTGTCTTGGCCACTATGCATTTCATTAACTAATAAATATGAATGGACTATCCGAAAATGGTGAGACGACCGCATGCTTATCCAGGGTCCATGATTAGTTCCCCCCAGTCTTTGACTGGCGGTTCAGGCTCAGCTTACAAATTCAACTCTACCTCCCAGTTCGTAATCAATTGTTTCACCTGCGTCGTGGTCCCTTCACAGTAAGCCTTGACATTGTCCTGAAGATTCTCCAAATTTGTTTTTCGACCCATCTACCACATAGTCTCCTACCACAGTCCCCCTCTACATCATCCCCTGTGGCGCAGCCCCTTTCCGTGCAGTCTCCTGCCACTTAGTCCTTTTCCACGTGGTCCTCTGCTGCTCAGTCTGACTGGAAGATGGATCTACATCTTTTCCTTTATCTTCCTTGTGTCTTCTGCCTCTTCTGCCTCAAATCGAGGCTCCTCCGCCGGGCTGAGACTTCACCATATCTGTCAAGGTCGGGCCCCCTTTCTTCACCCTTTGCCCACCAAATGTGTGTTGGTCTTTGAAGTGAAACCTCTAATCCATTTATTCTTTTTACATCGAGAAGTCAGTGATCATGTGTCTTCTATTTCATTTCCCTATCTAAGAATGGAATTCATCTCGGAAAGCCAATTCCTTGCATTGTTAGGCCAGTTTTTTGCATCATTATTTCGTTGGATAACATCGATATATATTTCAATAAAGTGGATGATATGATAGATTTTTTCCACTAGATATTTTGAAAGATTCTAACTTTGTTACAATTAAATTATTGAATCTGATTTTTTGAAGGACGACCACCATTTCCATGGAACAATTCTATCAACTTAGCAGTCTAGATAAAAGAGGAGTTGAATGTATCAAAGGCGCACTACAACCTTGTGGAACATGCAATTTCTAGCGTAGAAAGTGTAGTGAAGGCTGTATATTTGCTCCCTATTTTGCCATTTGATAACGAATCTTGAACTCAAAACCTCTTAACGATCATGTTGTAGTTCCCTAATGTGGCTGCCTAATATGGCTTTCTCAAGATGAGTAATTATTTAATGATAGGATGAACCAAAATTCCTCTTAAAAGAATAAAGAAAAGGAAAACATGGACTGGATGTGAAAATAATATTTTATCTTTTTAAATAATTGTATATTAATGGTGTTGTCCACTAGCCTAGCCTAATTTGTGGGAGACCACTAGCCTAATGTGCGGGAATGCAAAGAATGGTGATTTATCTGCATTTAGCAGAGAAAACACAATGGTATAGTTATGTTTATTGTGTGGGATAGTTTTTCCACATTCCCGCACATTAGGCTAGTGGCCTCCCACATAATAGGTTAGGCTAGTGGACAATGCTATTGATTTACAATTATTTAAAAAGCAAAAATATTATTTTCACTTCCCATTCATGTTTTCCTCTGTTTTTTAGAGGACTTATCGTTCATGTTTTCATTAAAATGTTACTCAACTCGAGAAAGCCACACTTATAAACTTGACATGGAAGACACGTAATGACACATGGCCAATGCGCATGTCCAACCACATGTTTCAATCAATGATGATCATTATATGCTTTCTAAAATAAAATAGAATTCATTGATGGTTTTAAACTGTAAAATATAAAATCACAATTAATGATATAAAAACTATAAATCTATTGCAAAGGTAAAATTGTTTTGTCTCCTTATCATATTTAATGAATTTGTTGCAGTGAATTTGTACCTAGTGTGAAGAAATGCATCCGTGTATAAAGAATTATGTATATTTTTTCTCATTGTGCGGAGTGTGGAGAAAACTCCGCACAATGAAATCTCTTTGCACTCAAAGGAATATTTATTAGTTGTGCTATCATGTTTCTTCAAAGGTGCAGAGGAATCTTTCATTCTACAGAGTGCAGAGGTGCCTTTCACTATGTAGAATGCAAAGGTGTGGAGGAAGCATGTATGATTGTGCAAATCATTCTCAAATAATGACAAAACACGAACCCCACACTGCCTTAATCAATTAATTAACAGTAGAGGTAGGGTCTATTCTACATTATAGCTATTAATCTTTTTATTCATAGAGTAAAATGAATCTGAAAATGAGAATGAAAGTTCTTAAACTTTTGTCGTTAAAGGATTAATATGATTTTATAAAGTCATAATCTAACTAGTAGATGAAATGATTTTTTTTGGGCCAGAATCTAGTAAAACAATTTCTAGCAAAAATGTGATTTCTTATTGTTCAAAATGTAATTTTGAATACATAAATGGTTTCAACACCTTAAAATACTATTGATTCGCTTTGTAGATTATGAATTTTAAAAATCTATACCTTGGCCAAAATTGATCTGAAAAGTGTCCAAAAAAGAGTCATTTAGTCTATTAATTAAACTACTTCTTTTATAAACTATATTATACTTTAAATTAAAATTATTTTTTAAAATTATAATAATATTTTATTATTAGTTTGATAAACTCTATTATATATTTGGAAATTATGATTATTATTTAACCATTTTAATATGATAAAATTCATTCTTTATTGAAGTTAGGTTTTGAATTATTTTATATTTAAAGTAAATGTTTGAACTTAATGACAACATTCCCTTTCTTGATGTCCTCAACACCAAGAAGGGGGATGGCTCTATCTCTCATCAAGTTTTCTTCAAGAAAACTCATACTAAGCAATATCTCCAAGCCAATTCCCATCATCTCCCGGCACAAAAATTTGGTGTTTTATACGCCCTTGCTACTGGGGCTCTTAAGATTTATGATGACCTTCTTATCGATGATGAGAAAGCTCAGCTTTTAGAGATTTTCATGAACAATGGTTATAGTAAGCATCAAGGCTTGAAAGCCTTCAAAAAAGCGGTAAAAAGACCTAGAGCTAGGGCTAATACTAACAATTATATTTCCAATGTTCATACTCCTTTTATTCTAGGAACAACACACAAGTTACCTCATATTCTTAAGAAGAATAATATCTCAATGACCTTTAAGTTTCTTAATACTATAAGATCTTTCCTAAGGTCTGTCAAAGATCGAGTTGACCCCTCTAACACTAAGGGGGTTTACATGATCCCTTGATCATGTAGGAAACCTTATATAAGTGAGACAAGTTGGTCTATCAATCATAGAATTTAGGAGCACGTTGCTGACATCAGGCATAATTGCTCCCACTCTTTGGCTCTTGTTGAACATTTTGTTAAAACGAAGTATCATATTTGCATTGAGGATGCTTCTGTCCTTGCTAGGATCCTTATTTATCATCACATAAAGTTCAGAGAGGCAATCGAGATAGAGAAGTGAGCCGCCAACAATTTGAACAGGGATGATGGCTGGAGAATGAGTAGGAATTGGATGCCCATTCTCTTCTCAAAATTCTCTTCTTCTTAGGTTGCATCTATTTCTTTCTCCCTAAGCCTCCTTGATTCTCATGCTTTCTTCCTTTAGTTTTTTAATTTGTCTCCACAGTGTTTTTCGCCTCCTCTTTCCCCTTTTAGTTTATTTTAATCATTTATACTTTAATTCTTCTTTATAATATACTATTTATATTTAATCCCTTATTTTATTAATGATATTTCTATTTGAATATGAGAAATATTTCGGTAAAAATCACATTAGAAAAATTATGTCGACGCCTTTTGAACCATCCAATGTAGTTCATCATAAGGAAAAAATGAAGAATAAGATCTAGTCACCTGAGTAAATAGAGATAGCGTCATGAAGAGATAATTAATTCTAACAATTAGAATAAAACGACTAATTTTGAATTAAAAAAATATTTATTAAAAAGGAGATGGATTAGAATATTCAATTAATAGGATTAAAAATCCCAAAAAAATAGATTGGGTCAAATTTAATAATAAAGTTATTAAAAGAATAAGCAAAGTGCAACCAAAATAAATCAATACATAAAATAAAATAAATAAAATAATATCAAGGTCAAGGATAATTCAAATTTAACAAATAGTTCAAATTAAATTAATTAAATAGTTGATTTATTATTATTATTATTGTTGTTGCTGTTGTTTTTTTTTTTCCACAGAAAAAGACCATCCTTTTATTAAAAAAAAAGGGGTTACATAAAATATGTAAGCATAACGCCGAGACTGTTTCCATCAGCAAGCGGGGAAAGTCTCAGCCTACTACCAAACTTGCTCGCTATTAAAACAGAGCAAGCCACCGTAAGAAGGAGAAAATCCTCCAAAACCACACGCTTTGCTGAAACACTATCAAGACTGCTCGCTGCTATAACAAAGCAAGCCACTGCAAGAGGGAAAAAATCCTCCAAATCCACATGATTCGCTGGAAACAAGATCACGCGGGAGTACAGCCAGAGCGCAATCAGAGTTTAAGGCCTCAGAGATCCACAATAAACACTTTGAGGATTCTGAAACCGCTACAGAGAAATGATTGAAACCACTGCCCGGGCATCCACAAATAGGGAAAACATCCCAAGAAAGCCGACAGGGAAAAACAAAGAGTAGAAAACACAAGGAAAAGAACAGAAAAACGAAACGATTATTTACAGGAACCGAAGAAACGAGAAGATAAGTTAAGCAAAGATGGGTTGTTCGACAGGTCGAACAACCCCATTTTCAACCTCCGAGACAGACCACGACCCCATCTCAAGTTCAACTCCTTCTTTAGAAAGACGGTCCGCTTCAGAATTCCTTTCCCGGTAGATATGGCTAAGAGAGATCTCCATGAAGCGATTCCTAAGACGAGAAACTTCTCTGAACAGAGGAAGCAGAGTAAGATTGTTGCAGCAATGAGCCCCATTAAACCATTTCACCACATTCATGGAACCCCCGAAAAGCTGAGCTTCTCTCACATTTCTAAGAATAAGCCAGCTGAGGAGGAGATGAAGGGCTTTCAATTCGGCAAAATTATTGAACCCTGTCCTAGGCTTATTGAAGCTTTAACAACCTTCTCCTCTGAAAAGTGTATGATCAAGCCAGCCCCACATTGACCATTAATATCCGAAGCCCCATCAAAATAAGCCCACGGCATAGAGTATCTAATGAGTTCTTGACAAACAACTCTGGAAGAATTAAGAGCTTGAGGTATAGGAATGCTTTCATAGATGGCAGCTCCTTCAGCGGCAAGTCTTCCAATAGGGAAGGCAGAGTCCTTGAAAATAACTTGATTTCTAGCTAGCCAAGTCCCCCATGTAATGAGTAACGGAATGGTTCGTTCTCTTTCGTTTAAGGAAACGTTCCACCATCTCTGCCAGGCCTCTAAGAGCCCCTGCCCTTCCCATCTATGAGGAACATTTATTATGCTTAGCATTGCTGCCCAAAGGCTAGAATTAAAAGGGAAAAAGAGAAATAAATGCTGAACTGTTTCAGCACTGTCTTTACACAGTGGACATCTGCCAGGACCAATTCTACCTCTTCTTTGAAGGAAATCCCACGTAGGAACTTTCTGGAATAGGACACACCAGAAGAACAATTTTGATTTAGCTGGTCCTTTTAACTTCCATAACGATTTAGTCCACCAATCCGGATTCTCCCAACCGTTTTGAGACATCATCCATTTGTAACCTGCCTTTGGAGAATAAAAACCATTCTGAGCAAAAACCCATTTTAGCTCGTCCGGAGAGTCAGAAAGCCTGACAGAGGAATTGAGGAGGTCCCTTGTATACCTGTCCCATTCCTCCAACCTATCATCGGTCAAATCTAAGTCTCGTCCTTGAAGCCACCCTTGATTCCAAATGGAAGAGGCCCGAGGATCAGCTACCTGGTTTAGAGTGTATAGACCTCTGTCTTTTAAAGCCGCAACCAATCCCTGAGAAAGAGTAAACCCCTCAGAACAACCAATCCAAGGATCTTGCCCAAACGGATCTGAGTTCCATCTCCCACATACCATGCCAACCCCTTCTCTATGATGTGAACAGATGCAACCACTGCTTTCCAGACCACCGAGGAATTTTTGGATGACTTTTGCGGCAGTCTAATCCAATCTAGCATTGATAATGGATCTATATATTTCCTTTTAGTCACAACAGTCCATAGATTTTCCGTAGTAATGATCCTCCAAGCCAACTTTGCTGCAAGAGATTGGGAGAAACTAGCAAGGTTTTTTATACCCCAGCCTCCCCACTCTTTAGGGCGAGCTATTTTGTCCCATGCGATCCACGGGGTAACTCTCTCAGACTTGGACCCCGCCCACAGAAAGCTGCTGCATAATTTCTCAATAGAATTTAGGATTCCTTTGGGCACCCAGGTCAGGCTCGCCCAATAGACTGGGATTGCCATCAGAACTGATTTTATTAAAACAAGCCTACCTACCCGAGAGAGCCACTTGTGGCTCCAATGTTTCAGTTTCGAATCCAATTTTACAAGGATCCACTGCCAATCTTTTATCCTATAATTATCTGGTTTCAGATAGAACCCCAGATATTTGAAAGAATCCTCCAGCGATTTAACTTCAAAATTCAGAACCAAAGCCACTCTACGCACCTCCTCTCTAGCCAGACCAGAGCAAGTAATAGTAGATTTTCTCTCGTTTATGCAGAGGCCAGTCGCTTTCAGAAAGAGGTCCAAGATCCTCTTGAGCATCCTACAATCTTCGAGGCTGCCATTGCTGAAGAGTATTATATCATCCACGAAGAGAAGGTGAGTGACCCAGAAATTTGGAGCAACTTCGATTCCTTTCAGCAATCCTTGTCTTTTTGCTTCATGGATCAAACGACTGATTCCATCTGCTGCCAGCAAAAACAAGAGGGGAGAGAGCGGACAGCCTTGGCGCAGGCCACGTTCAGGGCTAAAGAAACTGGAGGCTGCTCCATTGATCAGAACAGCTATGGAAGAAGACGAAACATAGCTCATAATCCATCTTACAAATTCGAAACTGAAGCCCAGATGAGTTAACAAAAGTCTCAGATATAGCCAGCTGATTCTATCGTAAGCCTTTGATAAATCTATTTTCACAACGACTCCTTTTTTCTTTCCAACTTTGAGACTGTGGAGCGTTTCTTGAGAAACTCCCATAGCTTCATGAATTTGCCTGCCATCTAAAAAGCCAAACTGCTCCGGAGAAACATTTTTAGAAAGGAAGGGTTTTAGCCTGACAACAATGATTTTAGCAATAAGTTTGTAAACACAGGTACACAGAGAAATGGGCCTGAAATCGGCAAAAGAACCTGGGAGATCAGACTTGGGAATGAGTGTTAAAAATGTAGCATTAAAGGGTTGATAGATAGAACCTGAACGTCTGGATTCTTCCACTACCTCCACTAACTCATCACCAATGAATTCAAAGAAATGTTGGAAGAATTCAACTGTCCAGCCATCCGGACTGGGGCTTTTGTCCTTTTGCATCGATTTGAGGATGCTTGCAACCTCCTCTTTGGAAATAGGTGCCATGAGAGATTCATTGTCTTCCTCCTCTATAAACCGTGGGAAAATCTGGGCAACCCTTATAACTTCTGCAATTGAAGCTTCGCCTGGAGCTTTAAAGAGGTGTTTAAAATAATTAACCCCCTCAGTGGCCAACTCTTCGAAAGAAAGCGCTAAATCACCATTTGCTTTCTTCATTTCCCATATTGTGTTTGAGTTTTTTCTCCCTTTAGCATAATTCTGGAAAAACTTGGAATTTTCATCCCCTGCCTGTAACCAGATCGCTCTGCTTTTAAGGCGCCAGCTTTGCTCCCTGAGCTGCAGAATTCTCCTTCTTTCCATTTCCAACTCATGAATCCTCGATCGAGATTCACCTGTACCATAGCCCAGACTATCTGGATCCTCGAGAAGGGCGAGTTCTGAGTTAACCACTTGCATTAATTCTTCTTCCTTCAGCTTCTTTTGTAGAGCCCAGAGTTTTGAAGCGGCCTTCATCCTTAATAAGTTTTCCATAAACAACTGACTTCGATTCTCATTTTCATTAACCACGGCTTTCCTCCAAGTTTTATGAAAAAGACTAATGTAAGATGCATCCAAAAGCCAAGAGGAGTTAAATTTGAAAGGGATACCTGGCTTAGATAGATCACCTTTCACTTCCAGGAAAACCGGTAAGTGATCTGAGAGGCCACCATCTCCAACCCAATGCCTGAACGCCTGTAGTTTCTCAGCCAACAGATCACTTATTAAGAAACGATCTAGTTTCTTCCCGATCCAGTCATCTCCAATTCTGCGGTTCCTCCAAGTGGGACGCAGCTTTGAAGGGTTAACATCAACAAGAGGCGACAAGGCCAATTTCTGATGGAAGAAAGCAGAGAGGGGATCCGCTCTAGCATTGACCCCCCAAGATTCAGTCAGGCCCAGAGAAAAATTGAAGTCTCCACCAATAATAAGATCTGGATGCGCCAAAAAAGACTTAGCAAAGAAAGAGTTCAAGAACTTCTCCCACTCCAAATTAGGACCATAGATATTCAGAAAAAGAAAGGGAATATAGAGTTCGCTAGAATAGAGTTCCACCGCCAAAACATTTTCTGATCCCCAGGAAGAGATTTCACGCGCTACCTTCACATTAAACCCCAAAACCACACCTCCAGAATGACCATTTGCATCCATTGCATGAAAACTCCAACCCGGCAAAAGCTTATGAAGACAGCCTATAATATCATCTCCTTTCCCAAGAGTTTCCTGAAGAAAAAGAATATCAGGTTTGTTAGACCTGACCAGATCCTTCAGAGCTAGTTTTTTGGGGATACTAGCAAGACCCCTGCAGTTATAAGATAAAATGATCATTTAAAAACCTCAGGGGGTGGTTGCTTTGCTCTAAGCACCCCTGGCAGGGACAACTGCTTCCCTCCAGCAATATCAATGATAGCCTTCAGCTTTGCTTTCGACAAATCTGACTTCCTCCCTCTTAACTTCCTCGGACCTATGGACACCTCATCCATTGCCAAACCGCCTACTACCAGCCCTTTTCCTTTTCTGGTGGCTAAAGGCCTTAGATTGTAATGAGATTCACGTCCTCCATCTCTAGAATGCGTAGAGCCGTGAGAAGGAGGGGATGGAATCGACATTAGAACACTATCAGTTGGGTTTAGTCCCTTATTCAGGTCTGTCATATCGTTTGAGAGTTGACATAACAGATCTAACTCGCCACTACACGACACATGCAAAACGCTTGAAAAGTGAGGGGAGGAGTATTGAGGGGGTAGGGGACAAGCCTGATTCAATTCATCCATTGCAATGACTGCTGAGAAACCAGCTGTAGAGAGCTGAGTTGATACAACAACACTCGCTGTCACCTCAGGCTGAAATATTCCAATGCCCCCCATAAGCTCCGGACCCAACTCCTGAACGCTTGCCAAGACTTCGGCCTCCTTGAACTGAACCTCTTCCTTCTGAGCAGTAATCTTCATTTTTTCCTTTTCCTCTATCTTAATCCCATTTTTCCTCTGCCTTCGACGACGACGATGGCCTCGAGGGCAATCCCGAGCCAGATGACCATATACTTTACATCGATGACATCTGAAAGGAAGGTTTTCGTAGTCCAGGGTCTGGATAAACTCTAGACCACGATACTTCAAAAGCATATCATCCGCCAGACCTTCTTTGGGGTTTAAACTTACCATAAGGCGGGTAGCGCTCCAGTCATGAGTGTATAAATAGGATTTATCTGAATTAAGGAACTTACCCAGAGTGTTTCCGATTGAGGAGAAAGTCGAGTCAGTCCAGAAATGAATAGGGAGACCCATTAGTTTGAACCAGACTAGAAACTCCTATGTTTTTTCTTTCTGGGCATTAAAGAGACGCGACCATTTCCTGAATAAGATAGGCCTCTTCCCTAGGCTCTAGTGCTTTGCCAACACCCATTCGACATGCTCCTTTTGCCCAAACCAAAGACAGAACCAGCCTCTGTAAAGCATCTTGATCTCTTCTGGTTGACCCAGAGCTTCTTTCCATTCAGCCAGAGCCCATTGCTTGATGAAGGCCACCGAGAACTTCCTTCCACGGACTCTGCCAACTAGAAGGGTTTCCGATGCTTCCAGCGCCCTGTCTATGTGGATATCCACTCCAAAAACACAACTAGGTCTTACCGCCTTTTTCCTGCAAATTTTGGGCTTCTTCCTCTTTCCACCCACTTCCTCCATCTTATCTTCTCCCTCTACAGCCTCAAATGACTCAGAACGCTTATCAGACTGAAGATAGGTGCCTTCATTTGGCTCCTCAGCCATCCTGGAACCCCCACCCGCCGATCCTGAAAAACAACTTTGATTTTGACCCTCTTTTCCTGAAACGTTTAAATCTCTTCCCGCCTCTTCTACAGTCGAGGGCCGAGCAGAGCTTGAAAGCAATCCTTCCCGCATTATATTTTCCCCAGAACTCCGTTCAATAGCACCTTTTTCCTTTACTCCTGCTTCCACTGCCATTTCCACGCTTGCTGACTTCACTGCCTGCTTCGGAAAGAAATAATGCAGGTTCTCCTCTGACTCTTCCAGTCCCCAACAGGCGAGGAGGTCTTCGGGTGTCGGATCAATATCCAGCGACTCCTTTCGAAAATACCACTCCCGCGCTTCACCTAAACCCGACTCCATTTATGCCAAACAGAAAAACGACTTCCAAAAACACCAGCGGCTTCAGGCCCACAACATCCAGCTACCAGGGCTCAGCCATGGCCGCCATGGTAGACCGTGCGGGAAAACCTGTTCGAAAAATCCTGTTCTTCCATCATCGCTCCCTCCAAGACCCAAGATAGTTACTGAGTTAAGAAGTTTTTTGGGAGCAGTCGAAAGGAAATTTATTGCCAGCTTCATCTTGTTGTTGTTGTTGTTATTGATCAAGAAAATAAAATATTGAATGGAAAAAGTCAAGAGACTGCAACCCCCACTATGAAAACCTATAACCTCCTTCTGATTATGTGCTGGAATATCTATCTATGCAGCAACAATATAATTTTTAACAACAAACATATTATATGACCTCTTATTGTCTCAAAAATTTGCAACAATTATAATGAAATCTAGGACGAGGAACAGGTTGCCTCGATTCGAACAATCACTGCTGAAGTTATAGATCATGCCCATCCCTAGGCCTACTTTGATGGTTCTACACAAGAACAAGGGTGTGGGGGAGGGATTCTACTCCACCTATCCGATTCACATTTTTTCCACATTTGTATGGGATTGGGTGCGGGCACAAACAATTTTGTTGAGCTCACCTCGCTTCGCCATCTATTATATTTTTCACTAAACCAAAACTGTCGACAATTACAAGTCTTTGGGGACTCTAAGATTGTCATAAATTGGTTCAATTGCATAACTACATGCCATGTTCATTCACTCAGGAACATATTGGATGATGCATTATTTTTAAAATCACAATTTGATTAGATTTCATGTACTCATATTTACAGGGAGTGCAACAAATTTGTGGATCAACTTTCCAAAGAGGCAGCGCACCATCCCAGAGGAGAATGGTTGATTCAGGAGGAAAGACAAAGATAGGCCTATCAGTACTATCACAGGCCTTATATAGAACAGAATCAGCAAAGGGCCGATAGGCCCTAATTTATCATAGTATTTTGAGGCATCAGCAAACAAAGAACTCACAGAACATAATATTTTTTGAAATTTTGTAAACATTTTTGTAAATACATACTGATCTATGATGATACACCCTTCTTGGGCTTTATGTAAAGACTTACACTACTTTGGTGACTACAGTCACACGTACAACATATGCCACTGACATCTACAACATGTAATTTTCCATTATAATACAAAATTCCGATTTTTCCCCAGGAAAAAAAGGTCAAGATTATTTTAAAAAAGGAAGGAAACTAAATCAATAACTAATCTATTAAAAGTTTGTTTATTTATTTAGGGAAAAGAAATCTGACCAAATAAATAAATAAATAAAATAAAATAAAGTATAATAATAATAATAAGAAGAAGATTACATAATGCAAAAAATAATTAATCATAAATTAAAATTAAAGTTTATATCTAATAATAATAACAATAAATTAAAATATTACATAGTGTAAAAATAATTAATCGTAAATTAAAAATAAAAGTTTAGGGAAGCTTTAGAGATTGAAAGGAGGCCTAGTAATCTGAATAGAGATGATGGATGGAAAATTAGTAGTTGTTGGATCCCTGCCTTTTCATCTTAGGTTCTATTTCTCTGGTTGTTTTGTCTTTTATCCTTGAATTTTCCACCCTTCCTTTGTTACTTGTCATTGTTTTCCTTTTTTCCTACCTTGTGATTTCTAGTTGCTTTTATTTTTATTTCATTTTTAATTTATGATTAATTATTTTTTGCATTATGTAATATATATATATATATATATATATATATATATAATTTTTTGGGTCAAATTTCTTTTCTCTATATAAAAAAAAAACAAACTTTTAATATTAAGCAAAGTCTTTTGGTAGAAATCACATAAGAGAATTTTTTGGCCGACACGTTTCGAACCAACAAGAGTGGTTCATCATCAGGTGATTTCTCTTATGTGATTTCTATCAAAAGACTTTGCTTAATTCATTATGGATCACAAAAGCTTGAATACAGGAAAAGCTTTTAATATGTTAATTATTGATTTAGTCACTTTTCCTTTTTTAAAATAATCTTGACTTTTTCCTTTCAATATTTTATTTTCTTGGTCGTTAATAATAATAATAATAATTTTTGAATTTAGGTTTCTGTGATCCTATTTAATTAAGAAAAACTTTCGATAGAAATCACATAGGAGAATTTTTGCCTATGTGTTTTGAACCATCCAATGTGGTTCATTGCGAGGACAAGATGAAGTGTGGTTTATTGCCAGGACAAGGTGAAGAGGCAGACCGTGGCACCAACTTAAATAGAGAACAATGTAGAGACCTTTAGTTCAGTTAAAGACTAGTTTATGAATTATATATATATATATATATATATATATATATATATATATATATATATATATATATATATATATATATATATATTCATAAACTAGCTGTTTATTATAACCATTAACTAAACTAAGGGTCTCTATATTTCTCTCTATTTAACCTGGTGCCAGGGTCTGCCTCTTCATCTTGTCCTGGCGATGAACCACACTGGATGGTTTGAAATGCATAGGAAAAAATTCTCCTATGTGATTTCTACCAATTTTTTTTTAATAATAATAATAATTAAATAATTGATAAGGTCACTCTCTCTCTCTCTCTCTCTCTCTATATATATATATATATATATATATATAAAATAGCCATTTATTATAGCCCTTAAATGAACTAAGGGTCTCTACATTGCTCTCTATTTAAGCTGGTGCCATGATCTGCCTCTTCATCTTGTCCTGACGATGAACCACACTGGATGGTTTGAAACACATTGACAAAAATTCTCCTATGTGATTTCTACCAATTTTTTTTTTAATAATAATAATAATAATACCATTTTTAATTAATTTAATATAAATTAGTTGGTAACTTTGAATTAACCTTGATATTATTTTATTTTAGTTTATTTTATGTACTGATTTATTTTGGTTGACTTTCACTTATTCCTTTAATAATGTTTTTGTTAATTTTTATCAAATTTAATTTTGTGGGATTTTTAATCCTCTTTTTAATTGAATATTATAATCTATCATATTTTTAATAAATATTTGTTTATTTATTTATTTAAAATTAGTCATTTTATTCTAACCGTTAAATTAATTATCTCTTCATGACACTATCTCTATTTAATCTAGTCTCTAGATCTGATTCTCCATCTTATCGTGACGATGAACATTCAAAACACGTCAACATAATTTTTCTAATATGACTTTTACCGAAAAAATTCTCATATTCAAAATATAGATCACAAAATTCTAAATTCAGAAATCTTTCCAATTCTTTTATTCCCTTAATTTATTAACCTTAATCTCTCTATTTTGTTATATATTATTGTTATCCTTAAATTTCTTTGTTTTATTATATATTATTGCTATCCTTAAATTTCTTTTATTTATTTGCTATAATTTTATCATTTCATATATATATATAAAAGTATTCATATTTAATTATTTTTATTTCATTTAAAATTTATTTTTCTTTAGTTTTATCTTTAATTATCCATAATACTATCTTATTCCAATTTTTACTAATATTAAATCATTATTATTTTATACCCTAATTCAATATGATTGAATTATTATTATGCCCCTATAGAATTATTTATATTTATAAGCAATTATATAATTTTATACTAATTTTATTTTTTTATTTTTTCAAAAATTAATTGAACAATTTAAATAAATTTTTTAATGGGTAGTTTCTTTAACCTTATTTTCTTGTTTTTTTATATACATTATTATATCATATTTTCTTAATCTTAGACATTTTTATAAAAAATTCTACTCACAAAAGCCTTCATTCAGATATGTAAAATAAATAATTTGAAACGAAATTCTTCAAATTTCTTTTTAATTAACAAGTGATAAAAAATACTATTATTATATAGTATATGTCTAGAAGTCTCTGTTAAAGCATTATTTGATGTGAAGTCACTAGTTCAATTCCTCGCCTTAATCGAAGTGATATATATGACATCATGAAAATATAGTCCCACCAAACTTATAAAAAGAAAATATTATTATACATTATATAAAAATTATATTTAATTGTCATATAAATCATTATTCTCTGTATTCCCACTCATTAAAAAAATACCATTAATTTACAATTATTTAAACAACTAAAATATTATTTTCACTTCCTTTTCATGTTTTCTTTTTTTCTTTTTTAAAAGGACTCTTTGTTCAGGTTTCCATTAAAACGTTACTCACCTCGAGAAAGCCACACTTCTAAATTTGACATGAAAGACAACTAATGACTCAGGGCCAACGCGACAATGGTCGTTATATACTTTCTAAAATAAAATAGAATTCATTGATGGAACAGTTGATGATATAGAAACTATAAATCTATTGCAAAAATAAAATTGTTTCATCTTTTTATCATATTTAATACGAAGAAATGCATCCGTGTATAAAGAATGATGTGAAGCTTTCTCATTGTGTGTAGTACGGAGAAAATTTAACATAATGAAAACCCTCTGCATTGGAGGATTTTTTTTAGTTGTGATATCATGTTTTTCCGAGGTGTATAGGAAATTTTCATTGTATAGAATGTGGAAGGTGAGTTTTATTGTGTAGAATGTAGAGGAACGTGTGTGATTGTAGAAGATATTTTCGAATAATGATAAAATATGGATCTCAAATTTCTTTATTCAATTAATTAACTGTAGAGAAAGAGAAAGAGACTATGCTAAGACATTTTCAAATAATGATAAAATATGGATCTCAAACTTTCTTATTCAATTAATTAGTGGTAGAGGAAGAGACTACTTTGCATTGTAGCTATTAATCTTGTTATACATAGAGTAAATGATGTAGGAGCATCTGGTTAACAGGATGAAGACGGAAAGAAGGTTGATATGGATTCTGAAAAGGACAGAGAACACAACTCACTGGATGGACAACGTGTCTGTCTTTATTTTTTTTATTTATTGTTTTTGTTATTTTACTTTTCTATTAAAAATGCCAAGAATAATGTAATGAACTCTAATTAGGAACAGTAGTAATTAGTCAGAATCATTTGTTTCCGAACAGTTATATTATTGTTGTAAATACAAGCAAAGGAAAACATGCCAGTTAAGAATAAGTTTCAAATACAAAATAACTATTGTAACTGACAACAAAACAACTAACAGCGGTTATCCAACTGTTCGAGGACAGTGATACAAAAGGAGGAAAAATAAGCCCAATAGGGGTTGGCCAGTGAAGAAGATAAGTAACAGAAATAAATATACTCATTTTTTTTAGTGCACATACAATTCCACGAGTGTCCTCAAATACTGTGAAAAGAAATTCAATGTTGTGTATTCCTTTGTTTTCCTTTATGGTACAAAAACATTGTTAACAGGTTCACTACAGACTCCGAACCAGAACAGAAGCCCAATAACCAAACAAAGAGCCACAACGACCAGCACAGGTCGCGCGGACATAGCGCTCAGGCGTATATACATTTAACAGGTATGCAAACAAAACCATACGAGTGGTTCCAGATTTATTTTCATATAGAATTCACAGGATAGAACATAGTCATTAAAAGTCTGTATCAGTATTCACATTCTCTGTTCAAAATAACTACAAAACCAACCGAGTTCGCAGACATGGGGAACTGACACGGTTGTAAACAAAAGCCCTCAATAAAGAGTTCGAGCCCATCTCCTGAGGTTACCACAGAACCTCGCACCTAAGAAACCAACAGCAGACAGCGGCACAGAGCCAACGAAAACCAAGCAGACCATACAAGAACCCAAACAAGCACAGTTAAAACGACAAGGTGAAGGTACCCGTATACTGTTCAGGGCGGCCGGGAGTCCAAGTGTTCGGACCAACGAACAGCTCCACCTGCATAAGGGCAAACGAAGAAAGGGTCAGTCACCAACCACAGTAAACGAAAACCAGAACGGAGAATCGGGAAGAAACTATTGAGGAAGTTTAACAAGGGCCATTACCTGATAGGCGAGCCGTAGCTGTAAATTCCGTAACCAGACGAGCCCCTGCTCACAGAGGAGCCGAGCCGTTAGTCTCAAAACAAATAGCAGAAATAAAATCTAGCAAAGAATGAAAGCTTACCGGTTGAGTTGGCAGAGGGACGGGCAGAGCATGCCTCATGACCAGTCGAAGTTGGAAGCCGACAAACCCACGTCCACATTAACCTTACAGCTCTTGCATAGATATAAACCCTTGTGAGATATGAGCAGACAGTGACCAAAATACACAGAGGCGAATATCAAAGCCGGATATACACTACAACGACAGCGAAAACACATGCAAACGGAACCATAGTTCAAACCTTACCAGTGCTTCACCAAACAATCGATAGCATACAGGCCAAGACTTGGAATAGCAGAGACCACGACCGCAACCAAATGCACACCACACCGTCGACCGGGCAGGCAGAGTTCATACATTTCATCACAGAAAACACAGGAGTTACAAAGAATCGCCAGGAGCTCGCAGAGCTAAAGACCAGCGCAACAATGACCACCCAAGGAGCGCGAACGGAGTAAAACCCAAACCGAGGCGGGTTTCCAAAATCCCGAGGAGGGACAGATGTCCACCCAGCAAACCATCAAGGTACCCATGCCGTAACCCAAGGAGATTGAAAATCAAACAACATTTATTACCAAATCAATTACATTACTGTCCAGATCGTAAGTGCATTACACATCAGCTTTGGAACGGCGGGACCACGTGGGCTGGCCCCATCAAGTGGTATCAGAGCAGCATTTTTGAGAAAGTAGAGGAAGATGGAAGTACAAAGACGAGGACGTGGGAGAGGTGCACGCAGAGTAGCAGACGAAGGATTGAGAGAACAGTTGAGAATCCTTACAGCTCGCTTGGAAGCAGTAGAGGCAGGTAGGCGAAGAGACCCAGAACTTGGGGATGACAGTGAAGATGAGGCAGCAACTGTTACAGATGGGTCAGAAGAAGAAGCCCCAGAGTTAAGGCTGTTGCGATCAGTTCTGTTAGCCAGAAGCAAACCCAAACCGGAGATTCCCAACTATGATGGCAGTCTATCCGCAAATGTCTTGCTGGACTGGATAAGCGAATTAGACAAGTATTTTGAAAATGAGGAAGTCAGGGAGGATAAAAGAGTTAGATTTGCTGCAACTAAATTAAAAGGGCACACCGCCTTATGGTGGGATAGTGTCCAAGCGGACACGAGACAAATGAACAAGTTGCCAATAAAAAGGTGGCCACGGATGGTGGCAAAACTGAAGGGCAGATTTTTGCCGAAAGACTACCAGGTTGAGCTTTACCGACGAGTGCAAAATTTAAGACAGAAGGGTATGACTGTAAAGGAATATACAGAAGAATTTCACCGTGTAAATTTACGTGCTGGTTATACGGACGATACTCTGGAAAAAACAGCAAGGTATGTAAATGGCTTGAGATTGGAAATATTGGACGAGATCAGTATTCTCTCTCCCCGAAATATTGAGGAAGCCTTTCAGAGTGCTATAAAGGCTGAGGAGAAAATCAACAGGAAGCAGAACAACAGGTGAGGGAGAGGAAATGGCAGAGGACGAGGACAGTCCTACGGCAGAGGGAGAACTACCACAAATAGTGAAGAAGGTAGCAGTTCCAGAGCTTCAGGGACAACAGAGAAGGGAGAAAGCACTAGAGGAGGTTGGCCATATCAGTGGGGAAGAGGAAATGGTCGCGGAAGAGGGACTAATGTCCAGTGCTACAGGTGCCACAAGTGGGGGCACAGATCCTTCGAATGTCCGGAAGCTGAACACGTTGGCCAGAGGGGAGCATTTGTTGCGCAGCCTGAGGAAGCTGAAGCACAACCCCAGGAGATAGAGAATGTGGCGGAAACGGGGGAAGCTCTAATCTTGAACAAGGTGCTGTTGAAACCAGCCAAAGAGAAGGCTGAAAAGACCCAACGAAAAGTGTTGTTTCGAACAGTTTGCAAATCACAGGGGAAGTGTTGTAAATTGATTATAGACAGCGGAAGTATAGACAATTTGGTTGCCACCGAAATGGTGGAGAAGATGGGCTTGAAGCGGCTTAAACACCCCACGCCTTACAAGGTGTCGTGGCTACAAAAAGGCCACCAGTTATTAGTTGATGAACAGTGCGAGGTAGAATTTCACATTGGCAAATATCACGACACGGTGGTCTGCGATATTATGCCAATGGACGTGTGCCATATACTACTTGGGAGACCATGGCAGTATGACCGGAGGGTGACACACGATGGAAAGACAAATTGTTATAAATTTGCGAAAGATGGGATCAAACATACGCTTGTACCCATCAAGGAAGAGGATGCAGCGGAACCAAGTGGCACAAAAACATTGTTAATTGGAGGGAAACAGTTTATGAAGCAGATTGAGGAAAATGAGGTTAATTATGTAATTGTAAGGAGGACAAGACCGGTGTTGCTGAACACAGAAAAAGCAGAACTGCCTGTAGAAATTCAGGAGTTGTTGAAAGAATTCCAAGACATTGTGGTTGATGATTTACCTGATAAGTTGCCTCCCAAGAGGAGTATTAGCCATCACATTGACTTTATACTGGGAGCAAGCTTGCCAAACAAGGCAGCGTATAGGATGAGTCCGAAAGACAATGAAGAAATTCGTAAACAAGTGCAGGAGTTGTTGGATAAGGGACTGATCAGAGAAAGTTTGAGCCCGTGTGCAGTACCAACTGTACTTGCACCTAAGAAGGGTGGAGAATGGCGAATGTGTACAGATTCGCGGGCCATTAATAAAATTACGATTCGATATAGATTTCCCTTACCCAGGATGGATGACATGATGGACTGTCTTAGTGGAGCAGCTTATTTTACAAAGATTGATCTGAAGAGTGGTTATCATCAGATCAGAATCAGGGAAGGAGATGAGTGGAAAACAACTTTCAAAACTAATGAAGGGCTGTACGAATGGCTGGTCATGCCATTTGGATTGAGCAATGCTCCTAGTACCTTTATGAGACTAATGAATGAGATGTTAAAGGAATTTATTGGCAAGTTCGTGATAGTTTATCTTGATGACATTTTAATTTTCAGCAGAACAAAAAGAGAGCATCTTCAACATGTTCGAAAAGTGTTAGAAAAGTTACAGCAGAACAAACTGCTGATAAACTTAAAGAAGTGCACTTTCCTGCAGAAGGAGCTGGTCTATTTGGGGTTTGTAGTTGCAGAAAATGAATTGAAGATGGACCCCGAGAAGATTGTAGCAATTATAAATTGGCTGTCACCGAAGAGCTTATTTGAGGTACGTAGTTTCCACGGATTGGCAAGTTTTTATCGAAAGTATATTAGAAATTTCAGTGAAATCTGTGCACCAATGTTAGAGACCATAAAAAAGGCCAACCAACCTTTTTGTTGGACCAAGAAGGTAGAAGACAATTTTCAGCTTTTGAAGCGGAAGATCACGGAGAGGCCAATCTTGAGGCTGCCTGATTTCAATAAACTTTTTCAAGTTCGGTGTGACGCAAGTGGAACAACGATTGGTGTTGTGCTTAGTTAGGATGACAGACCAATGGCATTTTTCAGTGAAAAACTGAATGAAAGCCGGCAAAAATATTCCTCATACGACAAGGAATTTTACGCAGTGGTCCAAGCCTTAAAGCATTGGAGGCACTACCTACTGGGCAATGAATTCGTTCTGTTTTCTGATAATTCGGCATTGCAATACGTAATGCAGCAGCACAAGTTAAACCATAAGCACGCCAAGTGGGTAGAATACTTGCAGAGTTTCACTTTCGTGTTAAAACACATAAGTGGGCAAGCCAACAAAGTGGCAGATGCTTTGAGCAGAAGAGCCTTGCTCTTACAGGAGAGTAGCATACAGGTATTGGGATTCGAACATTTGAAAGATTTGTATCAAACCGACATGGATTTTAAGGAAGCTTTTGAAGCCTGCCAAAATCCCGTATTAAGGAATGCAAGCCCGTGGTTAGACTATAATTTACAGGAAGGATTATTATTCAGAGGTGGGCAATTATGTATCCCGGACTGTTCAATGAGGGAGAATATTGTACGGGAAAAGCATAGCGGCGGATTAGCGGGACATTTTGGCATCAACAAAACTTTGGAGCAACTCGGACATTTCTATTATTGGCCTAAAATGAGCAGGGATGTACAGAGATATGTAAACAGGTGTAAAGTCTGCCAACTGTCAAAAGGACACAGTCAGAATACCGGACTTTACACACCACTACCTGTTCCAAGCAGGCCATGGGACTCGGTCAGCATTGACTTTGTTCTTGGACTGCCTAGAACACAGCGAGGGTATGATTCAGTAATGGTGGTGGTAGATAGATTTTCAAAAATGGCTCATTTTATTCCTTGCCGGAAAACTAGTGACGCCACGTACGTGGCACACCTGTTTTTCACGGAGGTTGTTAGATTACATGGCCTACCCAGAACTATCATTTCAGACAGGGATGTAAAGTTCACAGGGCACTTTTGGCGCACCCTATGGAAAAAGTTGGGCACGCAACTGAACTTCAGCTCTGCGTATCATCCGCAGACTGATGGACAAACGGAAGTGGTGAACAGAAGCTTGGGAAATTTATTACGGAGTTTGACTGGAGAAAATTCACGAATATGGGACCGAGCTCTCGCCCAGGCAGAATTCGCTTATAACGATTCGCCCAATCGTAGCACCGGACTTAGCCCATTTCAGATTTTGTATGGCATGCATCCTCGGGGAATACATGAACTACGAGATTTGGGAAAGCTGGAACGGTGAAGCGCGGATGGGGAAGACTTTGCCGAAGCAATGAGCGAACTACATGAAAAAATCAAACTAAGGTTGCAGGACAACGTACAGAAATACAAACAGCAAGCAGACTCAAAGCGACGAGAGGTGCATTTTAATGTTAGGGATGAGGTCCTTGCGCATCTGCGATGGGAACGGTTTCCTAAGGGCACATATAATAAGTTGAATATAAGAAAATTGGTCCCTGCAAAATCCTACGTAAATTTTCAGCCAATGCTTACGAGATTCAGCTGCCACCTGACATAGGCATATCACCTATTTTCAATGTGGCGGATCTGTTCCCATATAATGCCCAAACAGAGGATGATAGTGTGGTACAGCCAACACGGGACACCCAATTTGGAGACAGTTCTTGGAAGAAACAATTGCCTTCGGTAAAGTCCCATGAGATTGAAGGGATCCTCAGCACCCAGGTAGCCAAGAAGACACACAGGAAGGAATATCTGCGTTACCTCGTCAAGTGGAGAGACCGTCCAATGGAGGACAGCTCATGGCTCGACGCGGCGCAGATACAGAAGGCTGGTTATTCGGTGGAGGAACTCATGGAACGGAGCCATGATTTTCTTTTACCCCGGGAGCCTGATGCAGGAGCATCTGGTTAACAGGATGAAGACGGAAAGAAGGTTGATATGGATTCTGAAAAGGACAGAGAACACAACTCACTGGACGGACAGCGTGTCTGTCTTTATTTTTATTTATTGTTTTTGTTATTTTACTTTTCTGTTAAAAATGCCAAGAATAATGTAATGAACTCTAATTAGGAACAGTAGTAATTAGTCAGAGTCATTTGTTTCCGAACAGTTATATTACTGTTGTAAATACAAGCAAAGGAAAACATGCCAGTTAAGAATAAGTTTCAAATACGAAATAACTATTGTAACTGACAACAAAACAACTAACAACAGTTATCCAACTGTTCGAGGACAGTGATACAAAAGGAGGAAAAATAAGCCCAATAGGGGTTGGCCAGTGAAGAAGATAAGTAACAGAAATAAATATACTCATTTTTTTTAGTGCACATACAATTCCACAAGTGTCCTCAAATACTGTGAAAAGAAATTCAATGCTGTGTATTCCTTTGTTTTCCTTTATGGTACAAAAACATTGTTAACAGGTTCACTACAGACTTCGAACCAGAACAGAAGCCCAATAACCAAACAAAGAGCCACAACGACCAGCACAGGTCATGCGGACATAGCGCTCAGGCGTATATACATTTAACAGGTATGCAAACAAAACCATACGAGTGGTTCCAGATTTATTTTCATATAGAATTCACAGGATAGAACATAGTCATTAAAAGTCTGTATCAGTATTCACATTCTCTGTTCAAAATAACTACAAAACCAACCGAGTTCGCAGACATGGGGAACTGACACGGTTGTAAACAAAAGCCCTCAATAAAGAGTTCGAGCCCATCTCCTGAGGTTACCACAGAACCTCGCACCTAAGAAACCAACAGCAGACAGCGGCACAGAGCCAACGAAAACCAAGCAGACCATACAAGAACCCAAACAAGCACAGTTAAAACGACAAGGTGAAGCTACCCGTATACTGTTCAGGGTGGCCGGGAGTCCAAGTGTTCGGACCAACGAACAGCTCCACCTGCATAAGGGCAAACGAAGAAAGGGTCAGTCACCAACCACAGCAAACGAAAACCAGAACGGAGAATCGGGAAGAAACTATTGAGGAAGTTTAACAAGGGCCATTACCTGATAGGCGAGCCGTAGCTGTAAATTCCGTAACCAGACGAGCCCCTGCTCACAGAGGAGCCGAGCCATTAGTCTCAAAACAAATAGCAGAAATAAAATCTAGCAAAGAACGGAAGCTTACCGGTTGAGTTGGCAGAGGGACGGGCAGAGCATGCCTCATGACCAGTCGAAGTTGGAAGCCGACGAACCCACGTCCACATTAACCTTACAGCTCTCGCATAGATATAAACCCTTGTGAGATACGAGCAGACAGTGACCAGAATACACAGAGGTGAATATCAAAGCCGGATATACACTACAACGACAACGAAAACACATGCAAACAGAACCATAGTTCAAACCTTACCAGTGCTTCACCAAACAATCGATAGCATACAGGCCAAGACTTGGAATAACAGAGACCACGACCGCAACCAAACGCACACCACACCGTCGACCGGGCAGGCAGAGTTCATACATTTCATCACAGAAAACACAGGAGTTACAAAGAATCGCCAGGAGCTCACAGAGCTAAAGACCAGCGCAGCAATGACCACCCAAGGAGCGCGAACGGAGTAAAACCCAAACAGAGGCGGGTTTCCAAAATCCTGAGGAGGGACAGATGTCCACCCAGCAAACCATCAAGGTACCCATGCCGTAACCCAAGGAGATTGAAAATCAAACAACATTTATTACCAAATCAATTACATTACTATCCAGATCGTAAGTGCATTACACACCAGCTTTGGAACGGCGGGACCACGTGGGCTGGCCCCATCAGTAAATGAGTTTGAAAATGAAAATGAAAGTTCTTATACTTTTATCGTTAAAAGATTAATGTAATTTTTATAAAATCGTAGTCTAACTAATAGATGAAATTATTTTTTGCTAGAATCTAATAAAACAATTTCTAGCGAAATTGTGATTTCTTGTTATTCAAAAATGTAAATTTGAATACATAAATAAATTCAACACTTTAAATACTCCCAATACATTTTGAAAATTATGAATTTTAAAAATCTCTTCCTTAACCAAAATTGATTTAAAAATATACTCCAAACAAAATCATTTAATCTATTAATCAAACTACTCTTTATAAATTATATAATTTAATCTATTAATCTAACTACTCTTTATAAATTATATTATAAATTAAATTGAAAATTTGTTAATTCTAATAATAAGCTATTATTATTTTGATAAATCATATGTTTTATTCGGAAAGTATAATTATTATATAATAAATTGAAAATCTGTTAACGGTAATAATATTTTATTATTATTTTGATAAACGATATGTGTCATTCGGAAAGTATAATTATTATTTAACCATTTTAATAGCATAAAGTCATTATTTTTTGGAGTTAAGTTTTGAATGATTTAATATTGAAATTAAAATAAATAATTTGAAATGAAATTCTTCATATTTAATTAAATTTTTTTAATTAACAAATTACAAAAAATAATATATATATATATATGTATGGATATTATTATATTTGAAAATTAGGTTTAATATTTATAAATTGATATTTAATTTATTATTTATTATTAGATTTTATCACAACCTAAATTTCAAAACATTTTAAATGGAAAGTATAAAAAAGAACCTACGAAAATTATGTTATCAAAATTTATATAAATAAGTTTTAATGCATTGTATTATATAAATCAAATATAATTATTGTTTAATATAATTTAAAATAAAAAATAATTTGATCTCAAAATTCTAGTATTTTGATTGGAACGAGTTATTAATACACGTGTCATACTTAGAAGAATCTTCAATTGAAATATCTAGGGCTAGAAGATTCATGTGAGAGACTAATTGATTTGATAGGTCTTGAAATGCAAAAGGTGAGGATTCCATGGAAGTAATGTGATTTATGAGAATATAAATAGTTATATGAGATTCTTTTTCCAAATTTACAAGTGTAGGAGTATTTTTTGCAGCATAAATGGATAGAGGTTTTTTTTCCTCCTTTAGTTCAACATGTTTAGCCTCAAATTGCGCTTCCTATGGTTTATATTTCTTGATGGCCACAATGAGAGTGTTCTTCATCACTTCTAGATCATTAGAGAAAATCTTCACACAACTATGAACACTACACTATTGTAGGACAATAGGCACAATGCTTCATCACAAGGGAGAGCAACTTCCATATACCATTGACTTAAGATATTGTTGTAGTCTTGAGATAAATTAACCCGCTGGAGAAGATCTATGAGGAATCTACTAAGAACGAGAATGGAAATATCAAGACAAAATCCCATACATATTGAAGGTAAAAATTAATTGAATCTCCACATCAACTTGGATGATTTCCATTAGAGCTAAGCATGAGGAAGTGGACCTAGGATTTGCTCTTCATAAATCTTTCACTGCAATTTTACTAATGCTAGTAATAAGTCTAATGATTTCAATATATTTGGTATTCTTTCTTAAGCATTTGAGAGCTCAACCATATGATACATGTCATGAATATTACCAAACACCTTTTCGGATGACATTAATTGAAAGTCCCCTCATGCAAGTAATCATGTAATATAGGAAATCCAATGCTCTCTTATGTGTTGATTGATGTCCACATATGAACCTTAGGTTCCCTAGCCAATTGGTTGACCATTTCATTACTTGAGACCTTGGTGGGCGCTAGAGGAGAGACATCATGAAGATAAAAAACCAATCTTTTAGACAATACACATCAAGAGTCCCCTCTAGATTGTTAAGCCATGTAACTAATCATAGATGGGTGAACTAGATGCTCTTGTGGAAGTTGTTCCATGTCCACATATGACCATTAAGTTCTTGAGCCCTTAAATTGGCCACTTCACTCGCTTCCTCATTGAAGTGCCTCTTAACTTGGGGAAATGATATTGTTTGAAATTTGTTGAGCAATAGAAATTCTTTTGGATAAATAATAACTAGTTTAAGGGAGTTGGAGGAGCATGCATATTCAAGAACTTGAAAGATATTCCTTAAATTCATAATGATTATTTTTTTTTATTAAAACTTGAAACAATTTAAAACCTCAAAAAGTGCTAATACTTTTGTTCCTTCTTTGTAAATCAACTTAATTGCCAAACACTCCTATTCATTTGATTTCTATAAAAATCTAAATAAACAATTCACTTCTAATTAAATAATATATTTTACCATTACAAATATTTAACAAATACTTTTATAATTTAACAAATCCTTTTATATTTAAATTGAATTCACCCTATTTCACTAGTCATGAAATCATGTCGATTCACAAAATTAATTTATTATAAAATTGTTACCTTTATTATCCTTTGAAATTTGACAAATAAATTTACTATGTCAAATTAATTATTTTTCTATCATAAAATAAAATTAAAATTTTCCATAATTATTATTGATTTTTATTTTCCATAATCATTATTGGAAGCTTTTCTGGTGGGTCTTTTTGGTCTAATTTCTCTAAAATCCAAGCAGGAATTTATTGAAATCACAAGCTTGATGGGTAACCCCTGCATAATCAAAGTGTACTAGGGGTTTTTTAGGGTGCTAAATCCATATATACAGTCAAAAAACTAGTTTAAATAATACAAATCAAGATTTCACCTCAAACTTTTCCACCAGATTCAACCACGAGAAAGTCCAAACAATTACACTAAAAACCACTCCAATTTTTATGACATATATTAAAGTAACTAATATAATTCTCAAAACCAACAAAACCATATAAAACATTAACTAATACAATTCTCAAAACTCTCAAAACCAACAAAAACCATAATGTGAGGAGTTGCTTTATTTTCAAATTCCAACCTCGATCCCTATCTAATAGAGGATGATTGGCATTGAAATCATCACATAAGATTTGCATTAGCGGCCATGGGTTCTTGAAAATGGTTCACGATATAATCATTTATTAGATGATACATTTAAAATCTTGTATTATTATAAGATACATTATACTCTTTTATTAGTCTCTGACCTACATGCAACACAATTTTGTCCCTTGTAGTGAATGCAATTAGTGGTTTCAACTACCATCGTTGCTTCTCCATTGTTGTGATTTCCTTTTGCAATTTTATTCCTAGATTGTTTGTTGCTTCGTTATGAATTTGCATTGTTGGTTCATTTATCACTTCTCGTTTTGGTGGTTTATTAATTTGTACTTCACTCTGAGTGCCTTTGTGTTTATGTTGTTATCGTATCTATAGTGTTATGTCTTCTCAATCTATTTTTTGTTGTTGTGGAATTGCGATATTACGATCTTGGTTGTGAGTAGACTCATGTGAGGTGTTGTGTTGGTGGTGAGATTGAAGGGAGGCTCAAATTTATCTTTTATGTTGTGGAACCTTTGTTGATTTGCAGTGAATATGGTTGGTTCAATAGTTTCTATGGATTCCAAACTACCTCCTCTATTGATTTGAACTTGCACTTTGAGATATATTAGTCATAGTGTTGCCAGTGGAAGTGGATATAGTGAAATTTTACGAGTTGTTGTGTTAGTCATAGGAGCCCTTGCTAGTATGTCTCCTCTTGTGAATGATATTTCTTTTGTCTTCTTGGCTTGCTCATTATTATGAATTTGTGACGTGAAGGTCTTTGTGGTTGTGGTGTTGGCAACAAGAGAGGATGTGGTGTGTTCTTTCTAGTTGTTTGGGGTTGGATATGGGGGCTTGGTTGTTCCTTAAGGAGATCAGAGAGTTTATTTTGTTCGGTTTGGTTGTCTTGGAGGGTTGTTTCTTGACTTGAGAAAAAATCATCTTATTTTTCTGTAATACCTCAGGTCATAGGGTTCAAATGTTATGGACCTTACCTTCGAATTTTTTTGTAGTAAATTTGGCTTCTCAATAATGGAAACAAGGTAAGCCTACACAGTTTTCGTATATCAAATTTAATAACTTAGCTTTGAATGGATAAAATTAGTTGTTGATGATTCAAAGCTACCTCCTACAATGATGCATATTTGTTATACCGATATGTTAGTGGTATTGCTAATTTTTTTGTTGGTGGGAAGTGTGAATGTAAGATTGCTTCATTGTTCATGTTGATAATATCTTTTGGGTTTATAGTGAGTGAGGTTAGTCGTGAAAGGTAAATCATTGCTAGTTTCTCTTTAGTTATGGATAAGTGTTTTTGGTTCACCCATCACTTCTTGTTTTCATGGTTCATTAGTTTGTCCATCACTATGAATTCACTTTCATTTATGTTTCTATTTTATCTGTAGCTTCTTGTCTTGTTGGTCCATTTGTTGTTGTGGAATTGTGTTGTTAAGGTCTTGGTGATGAGGTCTTACGAGTTGTTATGTTGGTGTTGAAATTGAAGGGAGGCTCAACCTTGAAATTTGTATTGTGGAGCCTTTGTTGGTTTGAAATGTATGCGATTGGTTCAAATGTTTCTATGGATTCCAAACAACCTCCTCCATCAATGTGGACTTGCACTACTGAGATCTTAATTGTCATAATGATGTTAGTGGGAGTGGATGTAGTTACATGTTACTAGTTGTTGTGTTAGTCATAGGAGCCCTTGTTGGTGTGTTTACTCATGTGAATGACATTGGTTTTGTATTCTTGGATTGCATGTTGTTGTGAATATGTTATGTTAGGGTATTAGTGACGATGAGCCTCATCATTGGGTAACTATATGGACCTTAATACACCTCCAAGCTTACTAAAATCAACTCTTCTCATAATTCCTTACATGTTTTAATTATATTTTTCTTAATGAGATGAGTAAAAGTAAGATGTTATGTCTAGTGGTCTAATGTGCATTGATTACAGGTTTTTGGGAGCAAATCATGGCAATTTTGGCTAATTAAGGTGCAGGAACTCGAATGAGACAAGAAGGAGAGATTATAGGAGATGGATCTTCCTCATTAAATCCTCACTCATTCGAATATCCCTCAATCAAATCACACTAGCTTGGAGTTGCAAGCAACCGAGTCATGGAGATCATGGGCAACCGAGCCAGTGACAATTAAGAACTAGTTCATCTTGAGTTTGGGAGCCAAGCCTCCCTAGATTTAAGGAAGTTGTTGGAGAATTCAGCTATATAAATAAGGAGGCCTAAATCCTCATTAGATTTAGACTTTTTTATGTAAGAGCACTAAGTATTTTCGAGTTGAAGTTTTGTGGAAAAACACTATTATGTAATTTTCTGATATGATAATGAGAACAAGCATTTTCTTGGTCCAATGCTGAGTTGACTCAGAGGGTTGAAGCTCTTGGGTTAGGGCCCAAACCTAGCAGCAAAGGTTCCTCTTTTAGTACTTGTATGCTTAGGTTATTTCATAGATTAATTGCTGAATTGATTTTAGCATTGTTTCATTGCAAGTCATGGCGAATTTGATTAGTTTGCTTCTATTTGTGCATAGCTTTAGCAGTAGATTTAGAGAGATAAAGGAATACCAAAAAGGTTGATAGAAGGTGGATTTAGCCTCACTTCTCCCTTTAAGGACCATGGTTTGAGGAAAAACTCCTATTCAGCCCCAAAAAGACAAAATTCTGATTTCTTATGGAATTTAGGGTTTTCTACTAATTAGGCCAACATCTTTTCAGTTTCAAAGAATAGGTTTCAGTTTTTATCTTTGATATCTCCAGCCTTGTATTAGATCTCATGGTGTTTCACAAAATTCTACAAATATTTCCATGCATGAACTAGGTAATTAAATAATGGAATTCTGTTTTCTTATGTTGATTGGAAATCTTTCTTGTTTGACATGATTCATGGGTAAATGCCAGTGATGTGTGTATTGTAGGAGTTTCAATAGTGCAGGAAGATCTCATGTCAGCAGCCCCAACCTAACCTCATCCATCCATGATCACCAAGAGCCACTAAGTCCATCAACCAATTTATCATTCCCTAAGAACAACTCTCCATGTTTGTTGAGAAAATCTAACCATCTTACAAACTTTGGTTTGTGTTCTGAGGATGTCCTAGCCACTACCTTGCCTTATTTCTTCCATAATTCACCTTCCCTAAGTCCTATACCACCTTGCAAATCACTCATATTGCTTTCGGATGGATCTTGTAGGAATACAGGGGATCTTGTAGGAGCATTAGGACATCCTGTAGGATGACCTATAGTGGCCTGTTTTGAGGCTGATTTGTGGAAAAAGCATCTAGAAAGATAGGAGAAGACCCCTACTTGCCTCCCAAGCCATTTGACCTTTCACAACCATCTCTAACCCACCTGCCATACTACCAAGAAGAATTAGCATTCAAATTTTCACAAAAAGGAAAAAATGAACAAACATATTTTATTCATTCATCTGCATAATAGTAAAGTGTTTGATTATCTCAGATTTCATGCCTAGGATAGTTAGGATTACACACATGTTAGCTTAGGATTATTCTGAAGCAAGATCTCTTAACAGGTAGTTAGATGAATGGTGTGTTTAAAGCATTTATTTCAGTCTTTCATTACTGCAGTAGATAATATTTCAATTCTCTCAATTAGGGTAAAATTCCCCTTTCTCCATTGGTAATCAAACTTCTTCTAAATAAATAGAAGGCTAGTTTGAGAAACTCTAGTGGTCTATCGCTAGCTCAACAGTGACAAAGAGTGGACCCATTTCATCTACTTGCGTATACAACATTATCACCTCCAAGTTTGTACAAACCTTGGGTTGATAAAGTAAAGTTGGTAGCCCTGGGAGTTGCAACATTCTTATTACAATACTGGTGCTCATCAAAAGAAAAAAAACAACAAATAGAAGAGGGAGAGAAGAGGAAAAGAGGGATCATACCTGAAGACCACAACCCTCACCTACCATTCCCTACAACCCTTCTCCATTCATTTCAACAACCCTCATGCTCCAAAAGTAAGGAAAATGATGAAAGTTTAGGGGAGAGGCAACTACAGGACATCCTGTAAAGGAAACTTCACAGGGTTGCAACCATCTCCAGCACAAGGATTCCAAGGTTGAGGCAACTCCTCTAGAGCTCAACAGCAGCAACATGATCACCAACATCACTCTCCAGCACCTGCACATCAAAAGAAACAAGCATCAAAAGAGGCCAATACATAGAAGAATATGCAGCAAAAACACAACACATAGACATCACTCTCCAGCATGCATCATCATCAAAGCATCTTACCCACATGTATGTCATCTTACTCATGCTCTCTCATTAGTACGATATGATCAAAACTATAGGATTATGTGAGAGTTGGTTTTATAAGCAAAGGTGGTCAGTTAACTTGGCCACCTTCGGCTAGTTGACGAGGAGAAAACAGTTAGACCACTCCACACGTGGCAACAGTCAAATCAAAAGAAAAAGGAGATAAGGCCAAAAATGGTTAAGTTATGGAGGAATGAAGTGGGAGATGATTACGAGGTAAGGTGGAATGATGGACTGATAGTGGGACCAATGGTCCAAAAGGAGGTGCTCATACTTAGACAACCAACACACCATCCCACATGATCATCCATATATGGAAATAAAACATTGATTCCAATACAAAGAGAGCATTAGTAATCTCGAGAATTCATCGAAAAGAGGTTTCTCTTGGCATTCTTGAAGCAACACTTATAGGAGACAGTTAGCATTTTTAGCGCAGGAGACCTACAGGATCCTACAGGAAAACCTACAGGATCCTATAGGAAAACCTACAGGATACAGAGCAGTCAATCTATAAGATTATCAGTGGGCACTAAGGGAGGAGAAATCAAAGGTTTTCCTCAACAGAATGTAACAAGTGAGGTAGGAGCTATACCTTCCATGTTTTCCAGTTAAAAGAAGAAAAATCATCAATTTGATTAAGGGAATTGCAGTCTAGGAGAATTGTATGTAGAGTTAACATTCAAACCTCTCTCACCTACTAGAATTCTTGAATTGTATCCATACAAGCCTCCACAATTACCAGGGAAATATGACAGGAGGTTTTAACAAGAGGGAACCCACAAACACAGTAAGGATCCACCAACATCCTCTTGTAGTAGAAATTTTCACAAGGCACCAATGGATGGGGTTCTTTGAGAGGATGAGAGGATATGATGATGAGGTGGCCAGAGACTTTTCTCTCTCACTCATACCCCTCACTAGGACCCATGCCACTGCTGTGGTGAAATGCCTATTTGTAGTAATTACCCCTGAAAAGCAGAATCACTACATTCCCTTTAGGGTTATCATGTAGAAAAGAAGATAAGGGTAACAATACCCTTGCAAAGAAGAAATTATTTTTATAAGGGGAGGAGACAATGGAGGAAAAAAATGGGGTTAGAAGAGGAAGCATTCCATACCCTTGAAATGAAGTTAGTTACCACCTCATTAAATACATATCATGTGAAGGGAGATACAGTGTGGTGTATGGATACCACTTTATACTCCTAAAAGAACTGAGATTTAGAGCAGACACACCTCCTCAAATAAATTAAGTAACCCTAATTTCGTCTTTAATCAATGATAGACATAAGCATCAAAGTGTAGGAGGGAAAACATCAACAACTATCCCATCATGGGTTGATCAAACTCCTCCTAGAAGATGCTCTACAAAACCTAAGACTCCCTATTACATGGACAACCTTAAGAGACATGAAGGCAAGAGGGGCAATTCAAGCTCTTGAATATGACAAAAGCCCCACTACTAGTGAAAGGGAAGAAGAGACAGAAGAATAAAATCAATAGGAAACATAAGAGGAGAATGAAGAGGAAACAGAGGAGGAAAAACAGGAAGAAAAAGAGGAGGAGAATGATGAAGAGAAAGAAGGAGAAAAAAAGAAGAGACAAATGAGCAAAGTGAGGAAATAGAAGAAGAAAAGAAAGAGAAAGACAAGGATGAGAAGGAGAATGTAAAAGAGGGGACAGAACAGAAGGAAGAATAGAGGTCTACAGTTCAAGACAAAGAAGGGGAAGAATCACCAAGGGTATCTCCAGAACCCACTGAGAAAGAGGCAACAACTGCTCTTACTGCCCTAAGTACACCTATCAAGTCAAAAGGGAAGAGGAAAAGACAAACCCCATTGTACTTCAGGACAAGAAAGAGCACAAGGATTAGGCAAGGAAGACCTCAAACCCCCACAAAAACTCTAATTTTCATTGAGGATTCACCAAAGTAGCAAGAAAAGGTAGCCCCTCTAGAGAAAATTCAAGGAGAAGGATCATCAGGACAAGCCTCTCCCAAATCTCCCATCACTTATGTTAGGAGGCCTGTCACAAGGTCAGCCTCATCAAAAGGAAAATGTTTCCTACAGGAGATGCAAGCAGAGGCCATCCTACAGGAAGCCCTGTCAAACCTATGGGATGTACAAAAAAGGGACCAAGAAGGTATCACTCTGTTGTGGGGAAAAGTATCCGATGCGGATGACACTAACCCTTTCTAAAGGTGACAGACTTTAGCAACAACTGAATGACAAAGTTTTCATGTTCATCTTTATGAAAGCACAGAGAGAATAGAAAGAGGATCAACCAACCTGGTGTCTTGCGCTTAGTCGATCCTTGTCCTTCTCGCTTTGTATCCCGTTCCCAGCTCTTTACTCTCCAAGCCGATCCAGCTACACACAGAATCTGCACAACAAAAGGGAGCAAACTACGAGATACAAGCAATCATAATTGAAACATGGATTAGGTTGCATCAAATATACATGTAAACACAAAAGCATCTATGTAAAACAAGTATATAGAAGAACATGCAAACTTTATTGATAGAAAGTAACAGGGTTCCAGAGGAAGTTACAACCAATAATGTTGGCCCCAATCCAGCAGCACCTCCTCGGCAGCAAGAACTCTCTTCTTCACCTCTAGTAAAACAATCACCCAATAATCCTGGCAGTATACCAACAGCACCTCCTTGCTTATACAAAATTCCAGCCTCTTTAGACCTCATAGAAGAGCTCTATATATAGGAGAGAAGAAGAAAGGATGAGTCAGCTTGAGACTGACATGAAGCTGCCTTGTGTCCTCTCCCTCTTCAGTTAATCTTCAGTTCTTGAGTCCACTTGGAGATCCTTGGTTACACATGGTGATCAAGTACCTCTTACTCATCACAAGGCGAATCTGATGAACCAAGTGTCAGTTTGGAAGCTTCCTGGGCAATTGACACCTTGCAGGAGGACTGTGCCACTTGGCCAATCTCGCCCAGCGCAGGTAGCCTTCATTGTTTTTGACTTCCAGCGTAGGTACAGAGTGGGACAGTTGCAATACAGCGCAGAAGCTTAGTTAAGCAGCTGACATGATCCAAAATAAGCCTGTTCTGAAGTGTTTTCAGGTGGAGAACTGATTGGAAGTGTTGTTGATTGATGACCTTGTTCTTTTAGGGGTAAGAACAACATGTTTAGGGACTGAGGATCCCTGTAATTATCGACATTTCCTGCTCCTTGACGCGAGGCACAAAAATGTCTATAACAGTTGCCCCCTAAAGTATGAGGCCGTTAATCGGGTGAAATGCTTTAGCTAGAGGGTCCGAAGTTCGTTCCAGTGCTGAGGAGAGTGCCCTGTAATACAATACAATACAATACATTATCTTTCATTCATCATTATTTTCATGATCTAGCTGAGGCGGGTATTCCCATGCTCAGCTTTCTATAAATACATTTTGGTACATACGACAGACGATCGTCTGAAGACAGACTGATAATCTTCCGCTAAAATTATCATCCTTTGAGGAGGATGATCATCTGCTGCAATGATGTACATGGTAAATGCTTTTATATTTCCTGAATATATATCGCAGCCCGGATGGATGAAACTAGATCCGGGGTCTTCAAACTCGTTCGATCTTCACTCTAAGTACAAGTCGATCCATGTGAGAATTATGCTGAAGTCGAACATGGAAAGACATCGCTTGATTACCGGTCAATAATGAAAACCGTTAACAAGCGCGAGAGGAATCACCAATAAGGACGATGACCCTCAAGGTACGGCAGTACAATTCACGTGGCGTGAATAAAGGACTTGGCGTCGAACGCCACGCAAAATCTTCTGGTCGAAGGTCATTGATGTATACCTGTCGCCGGAAGTGAGAAACTTGCCATTGAGGCATGCAAGCTTCAAAGTACTGATGGGGGTGTTCCTAGATCGACTTCTTGGATAATGAGCTGAAGTCGACAAGAAGTGATCCGTCAAAGGAGGGCCTTGATGAATCCCACATCAATGACACGGAACGGAGCTAATGATTTAGTGGAGGTGAAACAAACTGTGACATATGATTCAGGGTGGCGATCATGAAATGGATGAAGGAAAATGTATGGTAGTGGATGGGACACGGTTGACACTTTCTGAATGACCCCTCTTGAACATATAACGACACTGATGCGATGGATCGGTAGCATTACCCCGAATGGATGGTGTGGCGAGGACCATGGTGATGAAACCGGTGAATGAGACAACCCAACCCGATGTGATACGGAGGAAAAGTGTCATGTTCAAGAGTGACTTGCTACCTCTAAACTTTGATGTTCTCCCAATTTTTCCCCAATCATTTCTGACCAGTACCTCTTTATTTTTGTCAAGCTTGAGGAGGATAACATATGCTTGTTCTATAACCTGCCCTTCGGGCAAGCCCATCGCTAAGATTTAACGAGCCTAGCGATAGGGAAACTCGTTCTCGTCTAAAGACAAGTTTGTCGCTATTTAATTATTTTAACGAGTCTAACGACAAGGAAAACTCGGTCCTTTTCATTTTTAGAGAGTCTAAAAAGGTACAGAAAGTCAACTCCATAATTCCTTTTTCGTCAGCTAATCCCTTAAGTCCGAAAAAGTATAAAACAATACAAAAGGGATGGCTGTTCGGTATTTTTAACGAGCTGAACCAGGCAAGCGCTCGATCCTTTTGTGCAATAATCCCTCAAGTCCAAAAAGATTAAAATTTAGAGGAGGGATAGCGTTCCGGTCATTTTAACGAGCTGGAAGGCCAAAACTCGGCAAACTTTTCATATTTTACGAGTCAGTGAAAAGAGCTGAAAGAAGACTCGTCTTTTGAGGAACGAGTGATAAACAGGGATAGCTACAGATTCCAGGTGCAGGTTGGAATTTCCAATCACGGCAGTGTCACAAGGATGGCTAGGTGAAATCACTCTTCGCAGCTGTTTCTCAAAAGAGGTAAACACACCAATGGAAGTGAATGATCGGCCAAATGAACGGTGGAGGTGGTGGATGAAAACACGATCAAGGTTCTTATGGCTAATGAATTTACGATCTCAAAAGGTTATTTACCGGTTCATTTTTTCCATGAGCTTGAACTCTGGGGGAAACATTTGCTCACACTTTTTTATTTTTTAACGAGCATAAATTCAGGCCTAAAACTGCTCGAATTTCGCGTTTATTTTTTAACGAGCATGAACTATATGCTAAAACTGCTCGATATACCAGTCATAAGAATGCCTCCTATAAGGACCAATTTTTATAGAGCTTATGCCTTACTACAGCTATGCTCTTATTTTGGCAAATTTTACTTCTGCCCCACAGGCTTTCTTTCATGCAAGTTTGGAAACGGCTAATCTTAAAACCAGATAAATAACCGCCCCTAGCTTGCACTCTAGAAAGTTTGCATGCCCCCAGGTATAGGATAGAATTTCGAGGTTGCCCCTCCTCTCTCCTACTTCTGCTTTTCTTTGGGTGTTCACAGTTATTTGTCATCTTGCTAATCTAATGCTAACGATACTTGTCTTCTCGTTATTTTAAGGGGTCTTACGCAGTACTCAGACTTCCTGTCGGCCCACTTTTAACAAACAACTATTGTGACAATAGAAGAACACTACTCAAAGATAAAACATTGGTATTATCGAGGGAGGCTTGCCTCTTTCTTATTATCCGAAGAGTGGTTCTATTCGCTGCCGCAAATCAATCTCTTTCTTCGGCGGTGTCTATCATTGGGTTGTCCAAAGATGGTTACCCTCTGTCACAACAATACGGTCTCCTTCTTAGTTTACTGCCCCTGCTTATCCTTCAAAACATATGTTTCGATGGGCGAGGCTTGAATTTAAAGATGGTGACTACTTGTTACGATAAGGGAATTCCTACTTGGGCATTGCCCACTTTTTTAGACAAAGGTGAATGATTCCCAAACACATAACTTTAACAAAAGATCATTATTCCAGAACAACCCCACTTCCTTCGGACGGGGTACGGACTAGTCATGTTCTCCTGCGGAAATTCTTCCTTATACCCGGAGTTTCTTCTGCCCGAAGCAGACCAGGGTGCATGCCCCCTGGGTCCTAGTCTTTCTTTCCGAATTACTCGCGCTCATCGGGAAGGAGGACTGGGGGCGGAGGCGAATCTTGAGTGAACAGACCATTTAGGATTGGTATTTGACTATTTGCGATGCGAGATCCCGGAAATGAAAGCTGGTCTACGAGCTTGACCACCCTTCCTTCGTGTGGAAAACACATTACTCTAAAGAGTGAGAAGACTATCGCTCCCATGCAATAAATATAGTCGCGTCCAAGGAGTAGGTTATAATCCAAGGGTCCTTGAACTACCAACACGTTCATCCTGACGGTCTTCCCCTTCAATGTAACAGGTACATCGGGGAGGATTCCTAATGGTCGACTGGTTCCTTTATCAAAACCTGAGAGATTTCTCAACTCAGGTAAAAGCGCTGGGGAACCCAGTGCTTTCCAAGCAATAGAGGAAAGGATACTCACAGACGCCCCTTCATCAATGATAGTACCAGCCATAACCATTCTATAGATCTGGACAATGATTCTAAATGGTGTACTGGCTGGTAACCGGGGTCTGCCTAGTTGATTCCAATCAAAGGATACAACCAGGTTGCTTGGTGGTGGGACCGAATATACGGCCGGATACGACTCAGATGATGTTCCTTCCTGCGATAAAGGAATGGGCGCATTGCCCGGATGCTCGTCGGAGTCGGTGCTGATAAAGAGAACCTGGATGGTGTCATCCTTGTTCTCATCAGTGAGGGTGTCACATGAAGACGACACTTCGGTGACGGTGTCATTTGAAGACGGGTCTTCAATGACGGAGTCATTGGACGATAGAACCTTTGAAGGAAGAACCGGGTCAACTGCCGTTTCGACCTTTAGACTTTCGTCTGGTCTAGATTCGGTAGGTTCATTCTCAATGACTGACACATCAGCTGACCACTTGAGTGGTTCAACTGGATTTTCAACTATCGAGGGATTAGGCGCGAGTTTTCGGTATCCAGGCGGAAGTTGCACCGGTGACACCGGGCGATCTTCCAAAACTCTCTTTGCCTCATCTAAGAATGGACATTTGTGGATGGCATGGTGACCTTCACACAATAGACAGGGTGATCTTGGTCCCCTTCTTCGTCCTTCACTCTCGCTAGTTGAGGGAATGCAATCAACTTGACAACCAGAGGTTGATGCTACCGGATTGTGCAACCTCGGGGACCAGTCCCTTAGTATCCGGGGAATACAAGGACAGTCACGATGGAAATGGATCCCTTTGCAAATGACACATGGCGATTTAGGCCCGGTCGGTGCAGTGTGTGGGTTTTTGTCAGTTTTCTTCTGCTTGCCCCCAGTCGCCTTCGCCAGAGGCTCCTTCTGCTTCTTCCCTTTCTTCTTCTTTTCCTTCTTCTCCTTGGGAGGCTGACTTTTGCCGGCTCTACCCTGCGAAGATGAAGGATCAGAGGAAGTATCACAAGAGGTAGAAGGCTGGTGGGTAGTTCTAGATTGTTCTGACAGTTGATTCGACTGCTCAGGATTAGTGGCGATTTGGACAACATTAGTTGAAAAGAGCCAAACAGGAAGGCCGATTGTCAATCCTGGAAGTGACAATGTAGCCATATGAGGCGCACCAGCATCTCCCCAAGAGGAGAAGGGATTTGGACTTCCGCCAAGGTTACTTCCTTGGTTTGTGGGTTCCATACTTTTCAACTGAAAGATCAACGTGGGAATAACAGGTGATTATGTTCCGCTTTAAAATAAGTTTTATTTACGACGCTTTTAGACACAAACTTGCTTTTTCATGTTTTAAGAGTCGAGAAAAAGCTAAAGATGACTCTAGTCGCCTTCGATGTATTAACGAGCCCGAAGTGACAAATGCTCGGTTGGACCTTTTCAGTTATAGAGTTTGAAAAGGGCCAAAAGAAACTGCTCTGGAGATCTAGGCAGAGGGTGTGCCAAACCTTTCGCGAAACCACAGAATACGTTTTACGGTACGGGTGGTCGGTCTTCGTGAATGCTGTGTTCACTGCATCGCGATCAGTAGGGCGGCCGACACGGTTTCCTAAGGATAAAGGATAAAAGCCTATAGGGGTCTCCCAATATACGCGACGGTACGCGGGAGCTCAAATCCGTGTTAGTGCCACCGACTCTCAGGAGGAATCACCCACCTTTGTAGAGATCGACAGTCACTATGTTTAACGACGCCGGAACACGTCTCTACCTAGACCTCTAGATGTTTGCGTTAAATTCCAAAGCATTGTTATGTAAATTGAGTTTATTTTAATGTTGATCTTTCTTAACAGTTTGCCTTTCAGGTTCGCCACGAGATGTATATATACAACTTCCTATATGCAATCTAAGAATGAGAAGCAAAATCTTTTCAATCTTTCAACTTTGAAAACCTTAATCTACTTGAGGAAAGAGCAAGACACAACTTTTTCCACAGATCAAAGAACACACACTAAAATGCACATTTTCCTAAATCGTCAAGCATACAGTCAAATGCAAAATGCACAATGCATGTATTTCTTTTCGTTATCCTTAATGTTGATGCTTAACAAAAGGAAACTGTTGTATGATTTTTGAATCAACTTTCAAGTAAAAATAAACAAGCTTGTCCACAATCAAAAGAACACCTTATGAAAGACTTGTTTTAAATACAGGAAAAGTATAGATTCAAACCATAAAGTGAGAAGCAAACCAATCCAAAACAGCTATGAACAGCAATAACACTAACTCATAAGATCGCAATCTAAGAGGCCACAGCTACTAGGTTCGCTTTTCACAATGGGAAATTGTAACTGAAACAAGAAATACTGAAAGAACGTTTACAATTTCATCACACAACTGAGGCGGAATAATGTCAAGGAGAAGTGGTCTACAGCAAATACAATAACCAGCAAGCAATCAGCCAAAAACAAGTGCAAACAGGGCCAAGACACAAAGGAAGAGCTGAGCTAGACTAAGGCCAACTGGACCAGCGCAGGCACTGGTCTGCCAGTTTCACTCTCAGCGCAGTTCCCGAAGGGAGCACCTGCGCTGTAATGCAGACTGCCTGTGGACAGCCTGCACTGACTTACGAGAGTTACGTCTGCTAAGAATTCCGGGTCATAAAAAGCTCAAAAATGTACTGTTTTGACTGAAATAAAATGCTATGGGTTAAGTACAGGCTAAGGGATGATCAAGAGGATAAAGATCTATCACTAAGAGTAAGGATTCATCTGTAGATTAGCTCTTTAAATCTTGAATTTTCTCAGCAAAGGAGCAAGAGTAGCAAAACCCTCTACTTCGCTTTTGATAGAGTCAAAAGCTTTTCGATTCGGTACTCCTTTCTTCAAGAAATGAATAGCAAAATACTACAACAACAAGATACTAGGATCTCCCCAGTGGAGTCGCCAGTTTGTTGTGGGGAAAAGTATCCGATGCGGATGACACTAACCCTTTCTAAAGGTGACAGACTTTAGCAACAACTGAATGACAAAGTTTTCATGTTCATCTTTATGAAAGCACAGAGAGAATAGAAAGAGGATCAACCAACCTGGTGTCTTGCGCTTAGTCGATCCTTGTCCTTCTCGCTTTGTATCCCGTTCCCAGCTCTTTACTCTCCAAGCCGATCCAGCTACACACAGAATCTGCACAACAAAAGGGAGCAAACTACGAGATACAAGCAATCATAATTGAAACATGGATTAGGTTGCATCAAATATACATGTAAACACAAAAGCATCTATGTAAAACAAGTATATAGAAGAACATGCAAACTTTATTGATAGAAAGTAACAGGGTTCCAGAGGAAGTTACAACCAATAATGTTGGCCCCAATCCAGCAGCTCCTCCTCGGCAGCAAGAACTCTCTTCTTCACCTCTAGTAAAACAATCACCCAATAATCCTGGTAGTATACCAACAGCACCTCCTTGCTTATACAAAATTCCAGCCTCTTTAGACCTCATAGAAGAGCTCTATATATAGGAGAGAAGAAGAAAGGATGAGTCAGCTTGAGACTGACATGAAGCTGCCTTGTGTCCTCTCCCTCTTCAGTTAATCTTCAGTTCTTGAGTCCACTTGGAGATCCTTGGTTACACATGGTGATCAAGTACCTCTTACTCATCACAAGGCGAATCTGATGAACCAAGTGTCAGTTTGGAAGCTTCCTGGGCAATTGACACCTTGCAGGAGGACTGTGCCACTTGGCCAATCTCGCCCAGCGCAGGTAGCCTTCATTGTTTTTGACTTCCAGCGCAGGTACAGAGTGGGACAGTTGCAATACAGCGCAGAAGCTTAGTTAAGCAGCTGACATGATCCAAAATAAGCCTGTTCTGAAGTGTTTTCAGGTGGAGAACTGATTGGAAGTGCTGTTGATTGATGACCTTGTTCTTTTAGGGGTAAGAACAACATGTTTAGGGACTGAGGATCCCTGTAATTATCGACATTTCCTGCTCCTTGACGCGAGGCACAAAAATGTCTATAACACACTCCACAAGAAACAAATGAAGAATACCAAGAACTAAGGGAACCTAGTCCATAGCCCAACCTCAGCTCCTACTATAGATTCATTGAAGGAGGTAGGGCAATCCCACAAAAGTTTGCCATCCCCTTATTCTTTCAACTTGAAAAGGAGAGGGAAAGGACACATAAGTGGATGAAAATTTCCAAATCAAAAGGAGTGGAGGGTGTAGGTCACATCAAGGAGAAATTGAAGGAGATGGGAAGAGAATTGAGCAGCATAAGGGATAGAGAGGCAATGATGAAATCTCAGTTAGAAGCAGAGAATGCATGGCTAAGGGGACAACTACAAGAAAGGGAAAGCCAGTTGGAAACTATGGCCAATTTATCCTTGGAGGCAATCCAGTGCAGGATGCCAACAAAGTCTTATGCCTTGTATCTCAAGGAAAAATGGCTACAATTCCAAATCAAGACTTTAGCACAGAGAGGCACTATGCCCTTCCAAGACTATAGACAATTCATTGATCTCTGTGATCAAAGCACCTTGGAAGATAGAGAAAAAATGTCTGAGTTCTACCTACACAACTTGGCCTTGACAAATTTGAATGTGTGGGACCCAAATTCAAAACTAGGAGACTTGCAATTGATGGCCTTAGCATCATGGATGAATCATGAGGAGGCAAGAGCTATAGAGATGAAAAAGGTAATGGAAAGAGAAGAGACAGAACCCCTCATGATCAGAGCTGAACAATCTAACCCAATGGATGTAATCAGCACCACAACCTCATTGAAAATGATCCTAAGCTTACACCTAGGTACCTTGCTACACAAGAACAAGCAGTCACAAATTTTGAAAACATGTTCAGATTGCTAGGAGATGACAACATGCAAGCTTTCCAAAGGAGGTGGAACACCTTGCCTCACAGCCTAAAAATCATAGAATACCATTCTCCTCAGAGAATGAGAGAGGCACTAAATAGAACACCCATGTATAAGCAGGCTCTACAAAGACTCAAAGTCAATTGGATTGGCTTGAGACTCAGTCCACCATTGCTTTTAGGAATGTTGGAAGGGAGGAGAGAAGAAGAAGAAAGAAAGAAGTGGGAAGAGATAGAGAGGAAGGCAAGATTTTATTCACAGGAAGAGGAAACTACAGCAGAATCATGGGATGTCAGGGAGGCCACTAGAGCAATTAAGGACATGGACATAGATTAAGTTTCTCAGAGGACGAGCAACACTTTCAGTAGGGGGTGATGATGAGCCTCATCATTGGTTAACTATATGGACCCTAATACACCTCAAAGAAAACTAAAATAAACTCTTCTCATAATTCCTTACATGTTTTAATTATACTTTTCGTAATGAGATGAGTAAAAGTAAGATGTTATGTCTAGTGGTCTAATGTGTATTGCTTATAGGTTTTTGGGAGCAAATCATGGAAATTTTGGCTAATTAAGGTGCAGGAACTCAAATGAGACAAGAAGGAGAGATTATAGGAGATGGATCTTCCTCATTAAATCCTCACTCATTTGAATATCTCTCAATCAAATCACACTAGCTAAGAGTTGCAAGCAATCGAGTCACGGAGATCATGGGCAGTCGAGCCAGTGACAGTTAAGAACCAGTTCATCTTGAGGTTGGGAGCCAAGACTCCCTAGATTTAAGGAAGTTGTTGGAGACTTTAGTTGTATAATAAGGAGGCATAGAGCCTCATTAGGATTCGTATTTTTTTATGTAAGAGCACTAAGTATTTTCGAGTTGAAGTTTTGTGGAAAAACATTGTTATGTGATTTTCTGATATGATAATGAGAATGAGCATTTCCTTGATCCAGCACTGAGTTGAATCAGAGGGATGAAGCTCTTGGGTTAGGGCCCAACCCTAGCAACATAGGTTCCTCTTATTGTACTTGTATGCTTAGGTTAGTTCATAGATTATTTGTTGAATTGATTTTAGCATTGTTTCATTGCAAGTAGTGGTGAATTTGATTAGTTTACTTCCATTTGTGCATAGATTTAGTAGTAGCTTTAGAGAGATAAAGGAATACCAAAAAGGCTGATAGCAGGTGGATTTGGCCTCACTCCTCCCTTCAGGGACCATGGTTTGAGGAAAAACTCCTATTTAGCCCCAAAAAGACGAAATTCTGAATTCTTATGGAATTTAGGGTTTTCTACTAATTAGGCTAGCATCTTTTCAGTTTCGAACAACAAGTTTCAGTTTTTCTCTCTGATATCTCCTGCCTTGTATTATATCTCATGGTGTTTCACAAAATTCTGCAAATATTTCCATGCATGAACTAGGCAATTAAATAATGGAATTTTGTTTTCTTATGTTGATTGGAAATCTTTCTTGTTTGACATGATTCATGGGTAAATGCCAATGATGTGTGTATTGCAGGAGTTTCAATAGTGTAGGAAGATCTCATGTCAGTAGCCCCAGCCTAACCTCATCTATCCATGATCACCAAGATCCACTAAGTCCATCAACCAATTTATCATTCCCTAAGAACAACTCTCCATGTTTGTTGAGAAAATCCAACCATCTTATAAACTTTGGTTTGAGTTCTGAGGAAGTCATAGCCACTCCCTAGCCTTATTTCTTCCATAATTCACCTTACCTAAGCCCTATACCACCTTCCAAATATCTCCTATTTCTTTTGTCCAAATCCTGGAGGAATACAGGGGATCCTGTAGGAGCATTAGGACATCATGTAAGACAACCTGTAGTGGCCTGTTTTGAGGCTGATTTGTGGAAAAAAGCATCCAAAAAGATATGAGAAGACCCCTACTTTCCTCCCAAGCCATCTGACCTTTCATAACCATATCTAGCCCACCTGTCATACCACCAAGAAGAATTAGCATTCAATTTTTCACAAAAAGGACAAAAAGAACAAAGATATTGTATTCATTCATCTACACAGCAATAAAGTGTTTGATTATCTCAAATTGCATGCCTAGGATAGTTAGGATTACACACATGTTAGCTTAGGATTCTTCTAAAGCAAGATATCTAACAAGTAGTTAGATGAGTGGTGTGTTTAAAGCATTTATTTCAGTCTTTCATTACTGCAGTAGACAATATTTCAATTCTCTCAATTAGGGTAAAATTCCCCTTTCTCCATTGGTAATCAAACTTCTTCTAAATCAATAGAAGGTTGGTTTGAGAAACCCTAGTGGTCTATCGCCAGCTCAACAGTGACAAAGAGTGGACCCATTGCATCTACTTGTGTATACAACACTGTCACCTCCAAGTTTGTACGAACCCCAGGTTGATAAAGTAAAGTTGGTAGCCCCAGGAGTTGCAGCATTCTTGCTGCAATACTGGTGCTCATTAAGTGACATGAGAGGATGTGGTGATTTCTTTCTAGTTGTTTCAGGGGTTGAATATGGGGGCTTGGTTGTTCCTTAGGGGGATACGATGTTTCTGTTTTTTGGGTTTGGTCACTTTGTAGAGTTGTGTCTCAAGTTGGGAAGAGTTCAAGTAATTTTTTCTTAGCTTTCTTGTTGCTATGAATTTGTTATGTGAGGGTCTTGGTGGCATGAGAGGATGTTGTGAGTTCTTTCTAGTATTTTGGGGTTGGAGATGGGAGCTTGGTTATTCTTTAGCAAGATAACAGGGATCCACTTGTTGGGCTTGGTTTCTTTGAAGAGTTTTTTCTCAACTTGATAAAAGTACATGTTATTTTTCCCTAGTACCTCATGTCATAGGATTCAAATTTTGTTAATGTGTGAGGGAGCTTGCTTTCAATTTTTTTGGTAGTCAAATTTGGCTTCCTAACAGTGAAAAAAAGGTAACCCTAAAAACTTTACCCATAATGAACTTAATAACTTAGATTTGAATAATTGCATGGTTGTTCAAATTGTTTTCTATTTAAATTTGACTTTTCAACAATGTAAACATGATAAGCTTGCAATATTTCTCTACAATGCTTAATAACTTAGCTTTAAATGTGTATATGGTTTTTTTTGAATGGACAATGCTCTTCATGGTTGTTGCACAAAACATGCATTTATCTGTTTTGGTTTTCTATCATTTCTCCACTGTTTACACTAAATTGTTGTTTGTACCTTGCATTGCAACATTTGTCATATCAACTTGGGTGCTATGAGTCAATATAATCTAGTGTATTCAATGTTTTAAATTTTTATTTGCACATTTATGCAAGTTTAATATCATATAAAGGTAATCCATTGTCTCTCTACCTTTATTGTTTAAATAGTGTTGTTTGGATATAACTATTGGTTTATTTTATGAGTGGAATGAATAGAGATATTTGGTTTTCAATTCTATGTCTTTATGATTTAATTTTCTCTCTTTTTTTTTATGTAATGTGCTTAATGGGAAAATCAATTCTGATCTCCCTTTGTTGTTTAAAAAGGATTGTTAAAAAATCATAGTATTGGTTTGTTACATAATAAAAAAATGAATATAGACCATGGTCTTGCTTCTATATTTCCACTATTTTAGGTTTGTTAGCATGTAATGTATAAATAAATTCTAAACTATTATAATGGTTTTATTGGTAGAGGGATTGAGTTACATTGATTTTTTATTTTTTATTTATTTATTTTTCTTCAGAGGAAAATCTTGGCAAATCCACCCAAAGGAATCACATCCCACTGGCTTATTAGCAGAGCCTAACCCCGAGGACATCGAGGAGAATTGACCGTTTGACCTCCCATTAGCGAGGTTTTTTACTGACGTTAACTCGACCAATTAAGCTAACCCTTGGGGCTACATGGATGCTTTTTCTTCAAACAAGTTTTTTTTCCTGCCATATTTCTTTCTATTGGGGATTTATAATATTCATTGAGTGTTTAACTGTATTTTTTGTATTTGAATTTCTAGAATTTCTTGACTTCCATTTTTCTTATTGTGTTAATATTTTGAGAGATAACTCGTTGACTCACTAACTTTCTTGTTTAAAATAACTTGTTTTGAAAATAGGGTATTTCTTCATTATGCAAGTAGCAACACAGAGGGATTATGGGTTTTTTTTTCTACGGATTTGTAATTTTAATTTTTTAACCATGTAAAGTAGAAATCTTGTGAATTAATTCTAGTATGATATAAATGATTTGGTTTATAAAACTTAGTGAGTTGTACGGTTGTTTTGATCTTGAGACAATGTTCTTTCTCAAAATATATTTTTTACTAGGGTTTTTAATAATGCAGTTGTTAATCGATTTAACACAAACATTGTGCTCAGGATGAAAGTTCTCTTGTCTATTATTGTTTTTGGTTGTGTTCATATTTCATACATCACCTCTTCTGTCCATACTGACATTGAAGCCTAGTTACATTTATTGTGAAAGGCAAAGATAAGGTTCAATAATAATTTCACATCTCACATGAGATTGAATTGTAGAAAAACTTATCATGGGCATATCCATTGTTAGAACATTAATGTAGGAGACCCATCAATCTAGCAGGCCTCAACATTTAGAAAGTGAGGATTCCGTGAAATTTATGCAATTAATGATAATAAAAATGATTGTATTAGATTCCTTTTTGAAGTATCAATATATTTTCACAACTTCAAAGCACCTACAATATTTTTCCTTCTTTTCTTTAATATCTTATTCCTCAAATTATCTTAATTGGGGCTCAAATTTCCTAATGGTAGCATTCAAAGTGCTCTTTATGGCTTCTAGATCAATGAAACAACCCTTCACACAATTGTGAACGTTGCTAACATCACATTGTTGTAGGAAAACAAGAACAAAGTTTGAGAAAATTTTGGATAACAGAAACATGATTGAAGTTGAAGTTGAAGTGATAGAGAATATCTGATGAAAAACCCCTTATGAATAAGAATCTAAATAAAAAGACAAAATAACATACATATTAAAGGGGAAAAATGAATGACAATATAAACTTATACAGTCTATATTAAAAATAAACACAAATAAATGATCTTAGGGTCTTTATCTCAATTTTGGTACTTGGACTTATGATTCTCAATAGATTTTGTAACTTCTCTTATTTAGATTCGGGACCTCAAGGGGGCACTTGATGATTCATATAATGAATATTACAACCGAATTTTGAGATAACATCCATTTAGATTCCCCTCTAGTTAATAGATCATGAATCCTTGCAGCTAATAATGGAATGTGAGTGAACCCAATGCTATCCTAGGTGTTGTGGGCCATATCCACAAACAACCACTACAAGGAAAATACCAATTAGTGGAGGTTTATAGACTTGAGAAAAATTCATGTTATTTTTCTCTAGTACCTTAGATAATAGGGTTTAAATTTCATTAGCATGTCATGGACCTTTCTTTTGAATTCTTTTGTAGTCAAATTTGGCTTCTCAACAATGCAAAGAACATAAGCCTATAAACATTCCCTACAATGAATCTAATAACTTAGCTTTGAATGTGTATATGGCAATTTTGAATGGAAAATATTGGTTGATGTTGATTCAAAGCTACCTCCTCCTATCATGTGGATTAGTGATACAAAGGAGTTAGGGATATTAATAATTATTCTATTGGTGGTAGGTGTGAATGTAATATCACTTCATTGTTTGTGTTGATAATCTCTTATGGGCTTATAGCAAATGGATCTAGTAGTGAGAATGAATTCATAACTTGTTTCTATTTCTTTATAGATTCTTGTTTTTCATTCATCCATCACTTCCTATTTTGGTGGTTGATTAATTTGTGCATCACTATGATCAATGTTGCTAGTTCATCTTGTCTTGTTGGTGTATTTGTTGTTGTGTAATTGTGATGTTAAGGTCTTCATGGTGAGTACATGGATTATATGTGGTCTTGCGAGTTGTTGTGTTGGTGTTGAGATTGAAGGGAGGCTCAATCTTGTAATTTGTGTTGTGGAGCCCTTGTTGGTTTCAAGTAAATGTGGTTAGTTAAATAATTTATATGGATTTCGAAGGACCTCCTCCATTGATGTTGATTTACATTGTTGAGATCATAATAGTCACAACATTGGTAGTGGAAGTGGATGTTGTGAAATTTTACTTGTTGTTTTGGTCATAGGAGACTTCGTTGGTGTGTCTCCTCTTGTGAATGATATTGGTTTTGTCTTCGCGGCTTACCTATTGTTGTGGATTTGTGATGTGAGGGTCTTGGTGGTAGGAGAATATGTGTTGAGTTCTTTCTAATTGTTTGGGGTTGTAGATGATGCCTTGGTTGTTCCTATAGGGGACAGGGGGGGTTCATTTGTTATGTTATCTCACTTTGGAGGGTTGTTTATTGACTTGAGAAAATATCATGTTATTTTTTCCCTAGTTCCTTGTGTCATAGGGTTCAATTGTTTTTTAGTATGTCCTCGACCTTTCCTTCATTTTAATTTTTATGGTCAATTTTTGCTTATGAACAATGTAAACAAGACAAAGGCTACAATTTTTCCCTACACTAAACTTAATACCTTATCTTTCCATGTGTCTATGGTTGTTCATATTTTTTGTGTCAAATTTGGCTTCTCAACAATGAAAACAAGGTAAACCTACAAAATTCCCCTACAATGAACTTAAAAAATTAGCTTTGCATGTGTATACAATTGCCCTCAATGAATTTTTTCTTTGCGGTGGTCATATGCATCATGCATTTTTTTTCTTGGGGATTTTATTACCTTTCCATTGTTTGCACTCAAGTGTTGTTTGTACTTTGGATTGCAACATATGTCATGCCATCATAGGTTCCTTAGCTAAATATAATTTAGCATATTCTATGTTTTAAATTTTGATTTGTATATAAGTACAAATTAGAGCTCATAGAGAAGTAATCCATTGTCTCTCTATCTTTGTTATTTAAAATAAAGTTATTTTGGATATAAGTATTGATTTATTTTTTTAAAATAATGTTATTTTGGATATAAGTATTGATTTATTTTTTAGTGTTGTTTGTACTTTGGACTGCAACATATGTCATGCTATCATAGGTTCCTTAACTAAATATAATTTAACATATTCTATGTTTTAAATTTTGATTCGCATATATGTGCCAATTAGAGCTTGTAGAGAACTAATCCATTGTCTCTCTATCTTTGTTATTTAAAATAAAGTTATTTTGGATATAAGTATTGATTTATTTGTTAAAATAAAGTTATTTTGGATAAAAGTATTTATTTATTTTTTAAAATAAAGTTATTTTGGATATAAGTATTGATTTATTTTTAAAGTGGAATGAATAGAGATAGTTGATTTTTCCCCAATGGGGTGATCTCTGACGAAGAATCCAAGTCTTTGATAACGTATGAAGGCAAAAAAAATTGACCAGCCTTTCCTCGATTCCGGTTAACAGCCCCGTGGGTACCCTTCTCCCTGTAAAGAGTAGTCATAATGAGCATGCACATTCCCAGGATGGCTAAACAATTGGCGGGCCTCGAACAAGAGGACGACGACATAAGCGTGGAAACTCCAGAGCTCGTTCGGAGGTAATTTAAGCTCAACCATCATGTGACTTAAATGCACATCCCACGGTCGATCTTCCCTGCATGTGGTATCATTCCTTTCTTCTCTACCAACTTTGTTGCTTCGATCATGGGCCTAAAGATCTTGGTGCGTCACACTGACAAATTGCGAGCACTCATTAATGAGCAAATAATGGCTCTCAGCTTACCAATGCTCCATAGTTGTTTCCCAAACCACATCTGGATACCAAGGGACTCGCCCCTCATGTATGTGACTCAATATATCTGCATGGTGATGGTTATAGGGTGGCAGAGTGAGTGGAATAAGAATTCACTAGGAGAAACGTCCTCACTGTTACATTGGGGACAATTTGTCAAGCACAATTGCACAAGGTCATTTCTCTTAAGCCCTAGAAGTGACATCATGGAGGTGTTGCTCCCGGTTAGTTCTCCTTTTTCGACAAAGTTAGGTTTGGGGTTCCTATTTATCTGGGCTTCCTTTTTGTTTTAGTTTTGCATTTAAGTTGGCCTTATTATAACCAATGTTGCTTGAGTAACTTTGTATTGGTATTGCATAGTCCAACTAATTCTTACATTAATGATATTGGGTTGCTCCAGTTAGGGTTATTTAGTTCAAATCTGCTTTCTATTAGTTCTAACTCTATTATTCTTTAGTTTGGGTGGTCCATGCAGTGAAGTTGGAAGGAGTACTTTCTAGTTTGTCCTCGTCCTAGTAAAAAAAGTCTCATAATTGGGCGAATACCCTCCTGTTAGGTCAATGTTCTTCTTAATTTTTACTTCTTTGAATTCGTTGTAGTTCTGCCTTCAACAACCCATGAGAAGTTGGACCCATCCAGTATATCTTTCCAATGTCCAGTCTTGGTTGGGGGGATATGGTACTCTAGTACTTTTTCAATTTTTTTTTAAGAGGGAATATTATTGTCTCAAACTTGCACTCTCTCTAGTCCAACTCTCACAATCTTGTTCTCCTAGTCACAATCTCCTTTTGTTGCAATCTCTCAACTGTAGCCACCCTTCCTGGTGTTTCCTTATCAATAGAAGTTAATTCTTTCACTGCAGGTTTTACATTTCAATGGCACCATGCTTATGGGCTTCCAATCGTAGTTGAGGATCCTCGAGGCCCTTCTCCTCACGTCATGGAAGACTATTCAGATGGGAATCTATAGCTAACTTCTTTGATGCAACACCTTTGGAAGTTCGAAAAGAAATTCTCCAGTTAGAGGCAAAAGAATTTGGTGATCAAGCTTATTTCTCGGATACATACATTAGAGGGAGAAGCCTCAAATGGGTCCCTGATCGAGGGAACTATTGCAGCCGATAGATCCACTTGCCCCACTTGATTACTCACCACAGGAAAATGGAAACCTTACTCAGTATGGTGATAAGAGATAAATAGATTGATAATTATAAACTCTTTGCATGACAAGAAGACATTAAGCGTATCCTTCGAGACATCAGATACAACCTAGATGACATTGTAGCTAGATTGTCCAACATTGAATGCTACATTGTCTCCAATTCTAACACTAAATCTAATGGGCAACGAGACATATCGAGGGTCATCAATGCACCAACTCAAGCAACTCCTCAAGCGAACTCATCTACATCCTCTCCAGTGATAATTTTGGACTAAGACATCTACAATGGGTTTTCAAAACAATCATTTAGTTTACTTTTCTCTCTTTTTGTTAGTTTTGTTTGGATATCATCTTTTAATTTACAGTTATTGTATTAAAGAAAGTATATGACTGTTAGAAGGTCATAGTTTTTTGAATGACTAGTATTCCAGAGTAAGTCTTACACTATTATCTACCCCTTTGGTATATAAGTGCAAGAATTAATCAAGAGAAAAACTTATGGTATGCTTAATGCATATCAATATATAAAAAAAAAAACTAATGGCGAATTTAAAAAATAAATAAATAAAGACATTTGAATTTACTTTTGTTTTTATAATTAAAATATTTTTTTTCATGCAATATGCTGAATGCAAAAATCGATTTGAATTTCCCTTCATTGTTTGAGAAAAAGACATTCAAAATCAAAGTATGGGTTTGTTTTCAAGGCGAAAAAAAGCTATATATTTTGTATTATATTCATAAAAGAGAATGTACAGACATATACATGTATCGAAGGATAAAGCCGGTAGCAGAGGCAGATATGGTGTTCAAAGCCACATATTGTGGATATAAAACATAGAATAGATATCTAGTTCCGCTACAAAATAGAATATATGATAGATATATATGAGCAATAGATACTGAGAAAATTGATTCTTATGGCAACAAAATATATGTGAGTAAACCTTCACAATGAAACAGGCCAAAAAGGAAAAAGTAGATACATACCAAAAATTCTTCATTAGAAAGAAAATTATGTACCCGGAAGACTAAAGTCTTGGATCTAGAAGGTGATATTGTCCATCTTGATCTGCAACCTCCAAATGCCTTGGGGAGAAGATAGGCCCATATTTGATAAAGCATCTTCTTTTTTGTTTTTATGCCTGTCAATATGTGAAATAGTGTAATCCCTCCTGCTATTCCATAATGCTTCTATCCTGTGCAGCCATCCATCAACGCCTTTGGGAGATGCATTCAGTTACGTGTATACTTCCATATTGATATATGTTTTTTTTTTTCATATTTCTTTATACCGTTGGTTTATTATATTCGTTGAGTGCTTAACTGAAGTTTTGGTCTTTGGATCCCTAAGATTTCTCAATTTCCATTTTTTCCTCATCGTATCTATATTTTGAGAAGTAATTCATTGCATTTCCATCTTTGTTGTTTAAAATAACTGGTTTTGAAACTAAAGTATTTTTTTGTTAGATAAGTAGACACAAATAGGGATTACAAATATTTCTTTCTAGGGATTCACTTATTTAATTTTTTAACCCTGCAAAGTAGAAAAATTGCAAATAAATTTTAATAGAATATAAATGGTTTGGTTGATAGAATGGGTGGGTTTTAGGGTTGTTTTGGTCTTGATACAAGGGTTTTCACTAGGGCTTTAAATAAAATATTATTGAGCGATTAAGCACAACCATTGTTCTTAGGTGAATTTTTCTTTATTTGCTGTTGTTTATGGTTATGTTCATATTTGTATATATCACATCTTCTATCCATACTAATAATGAAGCCCAATTATATTTATTAGCAAGGCATATATAAGATTCAATACTCATTTTACATTGCTTGTGAGGTTGAATATATAAAATATTATCGTGGGCATATTTAAGGTAGGAAGATTTATGTAGGAGACCCATCAATTTAGGAGGCCTCAACATTTAGAAAGAGAGGATTCTATGAAAGTCATATGATCTATGTTATAATATAAATAATTGTATTAGACTCTTTTTCCCAATTTTGAAGTGTCAATATATTTTCCCAAATTCAATGTATCTATAATATTTTTCTTTTTCCACTTTAATATGTTTCATTTCAAATTTTGCATTAGTTGAATTTCGAGGCAAAAAATGGTCCTCAAAATAAAAAATGTACCAGAAAATCAACTTTAAAATAACCAATAAGATTTAAGATGATGATGTCATCTTCAAGGGTGAATATTTTTGGAGGAAAAAGAAGAAAACTACTTTTTAAATTATATTTTAGGCTTATCTCTTAAAAAAAAACATGATTTTCTCATGTGTTTTCAATTTTTTCTTTGTGGGTCTACTAAAAATTATGTAGAGTAAGCACTAATTAGATGCATATTTAATTCAAGAAACACATTTTTTCATGTATTTTCAATTTTCTTTATGTGAGTGTACTCAAAAGTATTCCAAGTGAGCACTTTTTGGATGTGGAATTTAATTGAATGTTTTGGATGGGTTCATACTGTAATACCCCTGACTTGATCCTCAAATTTTAATATATGTTCATATGACACTTAAGCTATAAGCCAATGCATGTGAAATAAGTTGGTAAGTTGGATTCTATAGTCGTGCGTGTTAGCACCTAAATCTGCCTTAGGCTAGAGGAAGGCAAAAATTGAGGTAACCATAAACCACGCTTAGTTTGGTAGCTAGCCCTACCAGAGCAAGAGAGGGCTCTCTCCGAGTCACACTCAGTGGATAGATAATCGAAAACGGTTTGAGATGACTTACAATGAAATATTTACCTTAGGCTAGTAAGTGCATCAGGATTCGTGAAACAATTTTTTGAATGACCGAACTTTTGGGATGGTATGGGACCAACGGTTAGAAAAGAACAGAGAATTGAAACCAAAGGCACAGATTATTCCGTGAGGCAAGGCAGGCGGGAAGTATAGAAATTTAGTTTGCAGTAACGTGGAATGAATAGATTGTTGAAGAGAGTGAAAAGGGCATAGTTACATGAATCCTTTTCAACAAAAGAAGAACACTGAACATGAAATTTTCCCACAGGCAGAGCAATAAAATTGAATTCTACCTAATCTCACTCAGAAAATTTCATTGGAAATGAGCATGAATTGAATTATGAAACATAAAGAAATACATAAGAGATACATTTGCTACACTCACAACCACAAGAATCTCATGAAACAGATCCGCTGCGTTTCATTAATTCTCTGTCAAAAATACACAGTGAAGAAACAAATTTTCTTTCCCACAGTCTCCCAGAAGTTACAAACCAACCAACCCTTTGCAAATAGCTTGCATACAATATATAGAATGTTTAAGGAAGAGATATAACACCCAAGGGTTGTGGAGTTACTTGAATCATTACAAAATGGAGATGGAGAGCCAACCATCAGCTACAGGTGCAGCGCTACAAACATGACATTTGGCTTGGGGTGACCATTTGCCTTCCTTCGCCACTTGGATAGAAGCCAATCTCGAGAAAAAACACTTTAAATGCTGGATTTGGTGCCAAAAAACCGAAGTGTAGATGAGCGGGCCCACTTAGAGAAGTCGCGAACTGAAATTTCGCGAAACGGAAGCAAATTGGCAATTTTTCCTCTGTGCGCTGCGCCATTTTCTTTGTGCATCGTGCTACTTTGGGGCCTGTTTTGGGGCACTTGAAGGTGTCCAAAATGTGCCCAAGTGGGCTTGCTGGAAATCCTGTCCTGTCTACTCTCTAACCCAACTGGAATTTTTAAATTTGGTGCTCATTTTCCCCTCCAAATCTCCATTCTCCCAAGACTGCCTTTTGTGTGTCAAAAAAGTGGCAGAGAGGCCATTTTTGGGTGTTTTTTGACCTTTAGGAGACTCAAATCTTGTCAAAATTTCTTTCCCGGACACCAATAGTTGTGATTTTCCATGCTGAATCCAAAAATGCAAGCCATTCCTCATTTGGAGCTCTATAATTTTAGCGTCGCGCCAGTGGTGCGACGCACAGGGAGAAAATCCCTGTTTTTTGCCCAAAAAATTACCATGTGACCAAAAATTCTCCAATTTTTTTGATATTTGGGTTGGAGGTTCCCTATGGGGTGTTATGATGGGCCAAGGAAGCCTTAGTCATGATTCAAAGCCGATCTTGCTCTTTTGCCTCTTTTTCCTTTCTTGTTGCTTTCCTCAATTTCGCTTTCAAATTCCTTATTCGGGCCTGTGCACTCATGTTTTGCACCCTGTAACGGAAAGCCATATGTCTCAGTAGAGAAAGGTCCTGGTCGGCCTTGTCTAGCAGCCTTTCCAAATGCATGTTGACCCTCTCGAGATTGGCCTCCCGATCTTCATTGATTTCTTGCTCCAAAGATGTGAGCTCAACCCTTCTTCTTTGAACAACTTGGCGATGCTCACGAATGTTTTGTAGCTCCATGATCGTCTATTGGTCCTCAAGCTACTTGTTTCTCTACTCCAGGTACTTCATGTTCCACTTGGTCCTCTCCAAGTCAAGCGATAAGGATTCAATCACTGACTGCTGCTCCCGAATGATCTTTGTAAGCTCCGCATTTGTTGGTTCTGCATCTGTCTCATCATCATGAAGGAGAACGAATTCGGTCTCTTTTTCACCTGATGGCCCTTCCTCCTGCACTGGCTCCTTACCCTTGCCCTGATCCCGTGATGCTAATGTCGGAAGCGAGGCCCCTTCCACCTCGGGTGGAGATAACATTCGCTTTGCTGCTGCAAATAAGGGTCTACTGCCTCTCTAGTAGGTGATGTATACTGGCATAGTAGCAGTCTCATGTCGCTCATACTGATGAGATGGGCCCCCTATCTCATGCTCTACCTCTGATACCACTTGTGGAGCGCTGAAGAAGTCACGGGAGATGAATTCCTCCCAAGCAATACCCTGCAATCCCAACTGATGGTCCACCAAAATCCGGATAAGAGCAAAGTGATAAACACTGTTGAGCTGCTGTTGAGGGGTCTTGTGCTGCATGAAATTCTTCATCCTCTCTATGTTCCCGCAGATGAAAAATGGGAGGTTCATCATCCGCACCCTAGTAAAGTGCATGAGCAACCTGATGTGATAGGCATAAAGGCGAGAAAACCTCCCCTCACAACTGAAGTATTTCATGATCAATTTCATGAGCGGAGCATACTCATCTCTCAAAAATCTGAATGGAAAAACTCTCGTGAGCTGGCTCAAACAACTGGCCTTAATGTAAGGCTCATAATGATGCCTCTCCACCTTTTTCTTCTTATTCCACCATTCTCCAATGTTTGGTATGCCTGTTACCACTGATATGATTTCGGGTGTCAATGTGAAAGTGACCCCAGCCAAGATAGACTGTCCTCCATGTAGGTGAAGTGCAAAAATACGGGCCAACTCATGATGAACTTTGACATTTGCCACCCTCTGAAAAAATTCACAACATGCTAAGTGCTGGAAACAAGACATAGCAAGAGGGCATGCCTGCAACTTGGTGAGGGTGTTTGGCTCATCTCTAAGATGTCTGCCACTCCGGTGATGTCTCTTGGGGGCCTGTTCTCCTTAAACTATATCGCTGTGGGTCTCCTCCTCATATTCTGATGAAACCTCGGATGCCATGATCGCTGTTTGTAAACTGAATTTAGGCTGCCCTTTGATTACAGTGAAGCTGGAGTTTTCTTTGACAATCTACCACCAAGGGGACAATTAAAAAGGGAGCATTAGGATGGGGATAATACTATGGGAATAGGGATTTATAGGAAAATTTTATTCAGGGATATACAAGGGTTTTTGGGGTATTTTGATAGGGTAGGGTTTGTGTTGTTGGCAAGGTAGGGTTTGGGCTTTTTGAGCAATAGGAGGAGGGGGGAAAGGAGTATTATTTTGGTAGTGTTAGGGTATTGATTAGGGAAAACTGGCATAGGGAAATGAGTAATAGGGGTAGGGTAGGAAAAACACCTTGGCAGCAATATCACTGTAGCACAAACCCTAGCATCATGGTTTTTCTTCATGTCTTCCTTTGTTTGCTTTATAAATTTTTTTTCATTTGATTACACGCATAAAAACCCTTATATCACCCTTAAAAATTGATGCACAAGTGGTGTGTAGAGCCTACCTTGCAAATAGACGAGCTCCCCAAAAGATTTGAGGCGCTTTGGAAAAGTTCTGGGCGTTCTGCTCTTGTGCGCCGCGCGCAAAGCCGAGTGTGCCGGGCGCTAGGTATGCACCGTGCCTGTGGAAAATTTCAACTGCGGGAAGGCTGCGTGTGCGCCGCGCCCTCTGTGTGGGCTGCGCTCCTAGGTATATGTGCCACGCCCTCTAAAACCAGCTCCAACTCACTCAAACGCTCAGAATTTCGTACTCACACCTTTGCAACGTCTCTCCAAGGCTTGTAATAGCACGATGCCCTTGGTTTGGATGAAAACATGTATATATAGCCTTGGAGGAGATGGGTTCAATTTTTGCTTCCTTGAAAACCCATTTTTCTAATGTTGTGTTTTGCACTTTTTTCACTAACTTTAAAACACACTGATTTTCAAATTCCCTTTGAAATTTTGGCTCAAATGATGAAATTTTCGGCACTCTTTGTAGGGACTGTACGACAGGACATTTGGCCACGGAAACCATGACTGCATCTGAAAAAATAAACTGGTGACTTTTTGGAGAATTTTGTCATAAATGACACTGTTTGACTTTTCTTCAAAACATAGTTTTGAAGAAGAGTCGAAGTCTATCCACATGACGATGAAGCTCTTTGAACCATAACTGTGTAAGGGCCTCCCTCTGGCCTGCATGGCTTTACTGGACATGTTTCAAAGACCAAATTGATGAATTCCTAGACCTAAACGTAGAAAATGACTTTTTTCCTCTAAAGGACCAGACCTTGACTGTCATGGACTTTGGTGATTATTGACAAAAGACCTGAGCCAGCAGGAGCCAGACATGAGGGGAAATGATTAGCATGACTTTCTCTGTTAGATCATGGCATGCCCCTAGCGGAATGCAACTGAGTGAGTGGAGTGGGACACCTAAAATTGAAATGCACAGAGAGTTTTGATCTTTGACGGAGGGCTGACCAGACCGACTCTAACATTGACTCCAATGGGGGATGGTAGCTCCTTGGAGGTGCCAAGAACAACAGATCTCTGGAAGAGCTAGATAGTGCCTTCATCCATTGGGCTATGGAGTCATCAATTTGACAAACAACACATGACTCTGACTTATTTATGAAACTGAAATGACCAAGAAATTGACTCAAACTTGACATTGAAATAACTCAAAAACTAACTTGATAGACTGAAACCAAACTGAAATAAAAATGGTATTTACAATGACAGTGGAAGCAGCGTTAATAAATCAGTAGTGGTACCTATTGAGTAGCCGACCATTGATCGGCCCTCCAGGACAATCTTCTCCATTCATTTCCTTCAGAAGAAAGGAATTCTGACCCCTATATGTTGCAATCTTGAAAGGACCTTTCCAAAGATTTTCGAACTTTCCGTGCTTGCCTTTCTCTTCATTCCTTGCATCCCACTTCAGCACCACATCATCCAACTAAAATTTATCTGCCTTTGCTTTTCTGTCATAGATTTTCTTTATTTTCTCCTACAATTTGGATGTGTTCTTGAAAACTTCTTCTCTTGTTTGCTGCAAGTGGACCATTTGATTCAACCTTCTCTGCATGGGATCTTCTTCACTGTTGGCCTCCTGAAGAAGTCTGACTACCGGGGCAGCGAGAGAGGTGGGAAATACTGTGTCAACTCCATAAACAAGCTCAAACGGTGACATACCAATGGAATTTTTCTGACTGATCCGATCTGCCCAAAGTGCATGGACCAACCTCTTATTCCAACTCTTTTTATTTATTTCCAGCAGCTTCTTGATGATGTTGACCAATGATTTATTCGAAGATTCTGCCAATCCATTGCCTTGCGGATGATAGGCAGTTGAATGACCCAAAATGATATGATACTTATGACAAAATTCTACCATCCTCTTTGATTTGAAAGCTGCTGCATTATCGGTGATTAACTTATTTGGACAACCAAAGCGAGACAAGATGTTATTTTTGAGAAATTAAATGATTACCATATCTGTAGCTTGTCTGGTGGGAGCTGCCTCAATCCATTTTGTGAAATAGTTGGTCACTGTAAGGATCCATCTGTGCTGTCCGGAAGAAGCGGGATGAATTTACCCAATGAAATCCAATCCGCACTGCTAGAAAGGAGCGCTTACCTCAATAGGCTTAAGTGGCAAAGGCTGTAATTTCTGTTTTCCTTCAAAAATCTGGCATTTATGACAGCGCTTGACCATCTTATACACATCAGCAAACAAAGTAGGCCAGTAGTACCTTGCTCTCAAATTTTTTTTTCGCTATTGACTTCCAAAAAAGGTGACCACCACACTCTCCTCCGTGGAAATCCTCCATGACTTTCTTTGCCTCCTCTTCCACCAAAATATTTAGCAAAATGCCACCGGGATCTTTCCAATACAATGCAGAATTCAAAATACAAAACTTGGCAGCCTTCAATTTGAGTGTTCTTGCTTTGTTTCTAGTTATGCCGAGCGGTGGTGATAGATTTTTCAGCACATATATTATATCTGAATACCATGGGGACAAAGCAAACATTTCAGATACCTGAATGGATGATATTTCCTCATTCTCATCGGACATGGCAGTGATCAGATTTATGTCCAAGGCATGCAAGTTTGATTCGGCCATTAGCTTCGCCAACCCCTGTCCTTTGACCAGCTTTGTGGGCTTTATTTCCACATCATATTCCAGCAAAGCCGCGATCCATTTGCCTCTTCTCCCTTCCAGATCGGTCTGCACTAAAACATCTTTTACAGCAGTATTAGGAACATAGGCCAGAATGTGAGAATGTAGGATATACACCCGGAAATCCTTCAGTGCCTTCACCAATTCCAGGGCTTGCTTCTCAATGATGTTGTACTTTAAAGCTGCATCCCTTATAGCCCTGCTGAAGAATGCAATGGGTCTTTCATGATCATCCCTCTTCTGCAATAATACCGCTGCCATAGTGTGCTCAGAAGCAAATGAAAACAATATGAAATCCTGAGTGTAGTCCGGGCTGACTAGAACTGGAGCTGAAGAAAGGGCCAATTTGACCAAGTTGAAAGATTTTACAACCTCCTATGTCCATTTCACTTGGCTGTCCTTCTTGAGCATGTTAGTCATCTCTCTTAAGTGTTCAGCAAGATTAGGCACAAAGCGACGCAGAAAATTCGTCTTACCATTTGTTAAACACACATGGACAACAAGAGAGATATGAAAGATAAAACATGAAATACGATTTTTATTAACAACTGATATACATTTATAGTACATTGTTGTGACCATTGGGTTTCACATCCCAAGGTCTCTTGGACTGCTTTGGTCTATTCAGCTTCCACACTAACTCATTTAGGATTAGGTGTCCAACATTCCCCCCTTAATCTGAAGGGTTATGTATGAGTCCAAGAAGAGAGCTGTAATACAAAATGTCCAAATATGCATGGTAGCACTAGGCTGAATGTGCTCTATGAAATGTTGGTATAAAGGGCGGTGGTTTAAGGATGACCACCAACACTGGAACGCTTAGTGCAGTTCCCGGAACTCTTCCAAAACTGGCAAGAAACTGAAATTTTCTGCTAGAGGAAGTGATCCTATTGTTTTAAAGAGGGAAACCTTCAACCATAAAAGGGAGGTCTCACCCCGCATAAAAGGTAAAACTTCCACCTGAAAAGGGAAGTCTCAACCTGTGATGGTTTAAGGATGACCAACAACTCTGGAATGCTTAATGCAATTCCTGGAACTCTTCCAAAACTGGCAAGAAGCTGGAGTCTTCTGCTAGAGGAAGTGTTCTCAATTTTGTTCCTGGAATTCTTCCAAAACTGGCAAGAAGCTGAAGACTTCTGCTAGAAGAAGTGTCCCAGATTACCAACTGAAGGCATTCTCACGGGCATCTTTGTTTCTGGCTACAACTCTGAAACTGGTGTGGCAGGTTGTGGCTCAGGCTCGCTTGATGTGACTTTGAAGCTTGTAGATGACCATCATTTCCCCCCCTGTCAGATACAAGGTGAGATGATGGAGGAAACTCAACTGCAAGACTATTCAATATTCTGGAACAAGTTCTGACATGTGTTTGGAATATCTTCTTAGCTGTTGATGCCCATTGCCAAGAAGCGATCCATCCAAGATGAATCTTTGTTCTTGCAGGACATTTGTTTTTGAAGCATCTGTGTGAAGAATGACTGGTTTTATGACAGTGCTTACATGGATGAAGATGAAAATAGTGATCTTTCAAATGGCCAACTCGATCACAGTATTGGCATTTCACGATCTGTTGTTTTTTTTTTTGTTGTTGTTAATGTGGAAGAGGGGCAGAATCTGGAACAGTTGGAGGTGAACTGTCATGAGGAGCAAGTGAACTGTCATGAATGAATCCATCACTCTGAAACTGAATGGGCTTGGCATAGTCTGGAATATGAAAGGACAAGTCCTTGTCATATCTAAGACCAGTTCTGTGCTTGTTGTGGACAAGCTGTTCCCAAGGTCTGAAGATGGGCTTGGGAAGTGCAGATTGAGTTTCTGCATCTGCATGTACAACTGCTGCTTTATTTGAATGAACGGTAACATTATTGACTTGTTGTTTATGGGAGTCTATTTCAATCTTCTGAACAGAAACAGGTTCAGAATGATGACTCCTCTATTTTAATTCTTCTTGCTGTAGTTTTGTCTCAAGCTGCAAAAACTCAATATTCTCCTGTGCATTTTGTAGACATATTTTAATATTGAATAAAGAGGTTTTGTTGATCTTAACCATCTCATCAACAGTGGAATGTATCAGAGTATTTAACAACTCTAATGCATTATCAAGTCTGGTCATTTTCTTCATTATCTTATACGTTAAAGAAACTGATCACAACTATCAACCAGTGAAGAAGAAGCAACAATCACTCACAATTCAATGTCACTGCAATATCCTTTATAAATGTCAGCAAATGATCAGTGTGCAACATAAAAGATTATAATCAGCCCACCAAACTCTTTATGCAGCAGTGGAATCAAGGAATCAATGCACTATAATGAGTTTTAAATACAGTGCTACACTAGAGCAGCAACAATTGCAAACTTGTTTAGATCCTTCAAGTACTCCTTCAGAAATGATGGTTATCAAAACTTCAATAATTATAACACCATGTCATGGGCATTCTTTGAACTGTTATTTACAGCGGTCAACCTTGGAAAAGCATTAAACATATGAATGGCACCATCAATCTACCGGTCTTAAATGGCTCTGTCAACCTCTCTTGAGAAGAGCTTTATCAAAAGCATCACTGTAAAATACATACATCCCAGCTCAAATTATAGTTGCGGCTTGTGAGTGAAAGGATCTTTTATCTATGTTACCAGAAAATTCTCATTTCGATCCAACCCCCATTCTCTTTCCAATCCCCTCTTGACACTACATCAGTACATCACTAAACGATAACATTTTCTGGGAGGCAGGCGGTGGATTCAAGTTTCTTATACCATTGAAATGAAAATAGATATGTGCAGGATTAACACACCATATAAAAACATATATACCACAAAGCCCTTCCGTGTGCAGTGGTACCATGAAGTTCCAGCGTCTCCTTTGCAGAGACCGACAGTTATATGATTTAAATGCGCTGTTCAAAAATATACCAATCGATACCAGGAGAGACCACCGTGAATCAAGGAATGCCAAGTGGAGATTCTCAAGTGAGGCATGCGCATGCTAACAAGTAGCTCCACGGCAGAACAGATCTACGCCGAACGAATGCGTGCCAAATCCCATTTCATATTCTCTGTAAACTGTTCCACCACTTCAAATGAACCATAGGTATCGCAACACAGGTCACGAACTATCGATTCATTTCAGCGCCAAGAGCAACGTATCGCAACACAAGTGTATATATATGTGAAATAACCACGCATACCAGTCTTCAAATACACCAACGCAACAAATCATACAGTGTATTCAGCAAAATTAATATTATACAGTGTATACTGCTGTACGAACAATGGGTTGTATTCGGGTTGACAAAAACATAGATATTTGTGTGATCCGCTTCAAATATGCCTCAAGGATGATGATCCTTATGTGCGAAAGACGGCTGCTATATGTGTTGCTAAACTTTATGATATTAATGTTGAACTGGTGGAGGATAGAGGGTTTCTAGAGACTCTTAAGGACTTGATTTCAGACAGCAATCCCATGGTTGTAGCGAAAGCCGTGGCAGCACTGGCAGAGATCCAAGAAAACAATACTAGAGCAATATTTGAAATTACTAGTCTCACACTTTTTAAACTTTTGGCAGCGCTCAATGAATGCACTGAATGGGGTCAAGTGTTTATACTAGATGCTCTTTCAAAATACAAGGCAAGTGATGCCCGAGATGCAAAGAACATTGTTGAACGTGTAAATCCTCGTCTTTAGCATGCCAACTGTGCAGTTGTACTTTCGGCTATCAAGGTGATTATGCAGCAAATGGAGCTTATTACAAGCACTGATGTTGTTAGAAACCTCTGTAAGAAAATATCTCCAAAATATCTAACAAGGCGACGCCCATTTACATTGTTAGTATATGCTAGGCAGTGATAATATTTATATATCTGTTACAGAGAGTGAGTCTCTCAAACAACTCTACAATGGACAATTCATGACGGTTAACTCCCACATGACCAACAACTGTAAGAAACCCGCAAAGAACCAATGCAGAAACAACTGGGAAAGGTGAAAATTCTCAACATGGATACACAGTCAATCCAACAGTGTTTTCATTTCAATTCAGCGCAATACAGTTAAACGCATAAATACCAATACCATAACACAGCGTTTCAACCAGAATTAATGTCAGAGCAACATTGATGGAGATTCGAACCTCGACTATTCAGTTTCTGATGCAGTCAGAGACAAGCTGCAACTTATGAGAGACAGATGCGTTATAGAGCGTTATGGACAGAGCGCAGTGGTGACAGAGGCATTGATGACAGAGGCATCAGAACAGTTAACGCAGAGTGACCAGTGGAACCAATGGGGAGAGCGATAGGCTGAGCGTTAGACTGAGAAGGCAGGTGAGATTTGCAGAGTTGACAGACTCTTAAAATACCCATGCCTCTATTTTCAGATTGCTGGAATGTACGTTACATCCATAATAGCAGCACTGACAATTATATGAATGTACATGACTTGCAGGTAAGAAAGGCCACAGAAAACAAGTGGCTCATATTAATTATGCAGGGCAGGAATACGCCTGCTCTGATACCATGTTAAACAAACATGGATAGCAAGAGAGATATGAAAGATAAAACATGCAATACAATTTTTATTAACAACTGATATACATTTATAGTACATTGTTGTGACCGTTGGGTTTCACATCCCAAGGTCTCTTGGACTGCTTTGGTCTATTCAACTTCCACACTAACCCATTTAGGATTAGGTGTCCAACACCATTGAACGATTGTATCTCCTTTTTATTCCGGGGCAGATCGATTTGCTGAATTGCTTGCACACGTGCTGGGTCAATACGAATGCCATCCTTTGAAATGACGTGCCCAAGCAATTTTCTTTCCTCCATGGCGAACAAGCTCTTCTTAGGATTCAGTTATAGACCATATTTTCTGCACTTTTGAAAGACAATTTTTAGGTGATGCATGTGCTCTTCATCAAATTTGGAAAATACTGTCAAATCATCCAGGTACACCACCAAAAACACATCCTTCTCATTCGCAAAAGCCAATTCCATTGCACGCTGAAATGTGGCACTTGCATTCTTTAAACCAAAAGGCATTTTAGCATAATGAAAGGTTCCCCATGGAGTGGTGAATGCCGTCTTGTCTCGGTCATCCTCATGGACAAAAATTTGGTTATATCCGGAATAACCATCAAGCAGTGACATACGAGATGCCCCCACTACTCGCTGAAGTATATGGTCCATCTTGGGCAGTGGATAGTTGTCCTTCAATGAGACTTTATTTAGATTCCTGAAATCAATGCATAGGTGGATCTCACCAGTCTTCTTGCGTACAGGCACTAAGTTGGAGATCCAATCTGAAAATCTGATGGGCACAATGATACCTGACTTGTACAGCCTGTTTACCTCCTTTTCGATAGATGGCAGCAACTTTGGATTTATCCTTCTCAGCTTCTGTCTAAATGGTTTTTGATTGGGCTTGATGGGTATTGTGTGCTGAATAATATTGGTATCATAGGTCTTTAAATCAGAATAATCCCAAGCAAACACATCTGCAAATGAAGCCATCAAACTGATGTATTTGTCCTTGATCTTTGGCGGTAATGCTTTAGACAATTTTACCAACTTAGGATTGGCAGCTGTTCCGATGTTGACCTCTTCTACACCCTTCTCTGTTGGTTGCAATGTTGGCTTGCGGGTTACATCATCTTGATCAAAAAGTTCTTCTAGAGGTATCAAGCCTTTAGGAATGATGTTATTCTTCAGCTGCAACACGTTCATTTCATTGATCTGCACTTCATCTGTACCATTCCCTTTGCCCTCATCGTTTTCTACATCAATTGAGGTTTCTTTGAACTTGCCTTTGTTTAGCAGAAAATCCTTAATCTCCTCATCATCTTGAAACACTTGCCAATATCACTGATTGTCTGGAATGGTTGGACGATGCTTGACATGGATTTCAAATTTATTGCTGGAGTTCATGGGGATCTTCAAACTGCTTGCTGCCTTGGCAAGAGCATCAGCAATACTATTTTGTATACGAGGCACACATGTCAAGGTGTATTCTGAAAATAACTTCAAGATGTCTAAAACTGCATTACGATAGGCCCACATCCTAGGATGTTTTGCTTGATACTCACCTCTGACCTGCTTTATTACCAATTCAGAGTCACCATATATCGAAATCCTTTTTGCATTAAGCTTTCTAAGAATCTTCAGGCCAACAACCAGAGCTTCATACTCAGCTTCATTGTTTGAACATTTAAAGGCCAGCTTGTAAGAGCAAACCCTCACGCTGCTAGGCACTTTGTTTGGGGTGGAGAAAGGACTGCGTACCCAAATTCCAATTCCAATGCCATCATTGCCTACTGCTCCATCGAAATCCATGGTCCACAAGCCTTCTTCCTCCTCTTGTAAGTGTTGGAAATCTGTTTGTCGTGCCTTGTTTTCTTGCCGTCCATTACTTTCACCTGATTTCCCAACATTTTCCTGCTTTTCTTGTCCTTCTTTCTTCAAAATTTCTCTAAAATTTTCTGTTATTTCTGGAATATCATCTGCTTCTACTATCTGACTATCTACATCACTTAAACTATCTGAAAACAAAACAAAAGACTCTAAATCTGTATGTACATAGTTAATAGGATGATTTATAGGTTGCTCCTTGCTTCTGATCATATATTTCATTTTTTGTTCCCGATATAACTTCCTCATTTGTCCAAACACTGGGATTGTTGCATAGGAGAAATCCAGTTGTAGTGTCCCTTTCAATTTCACTACCCAAGACCTGGAAAGAAGCATGCCAAACCTTGGAGGAATATCTGCTACCACCACATCCATCAAAACATTTTTCATAGGAAGCTGATCCAAACTCACAACCAAGTCTTTGATGAGTCCTATACATCTCACTCTACTGGAATCGAATGAATAGAGATCATGATATTGCCGGGTGATGTCCAGACCAAGCTTATCCATGATAGCCTTTGGCATGAGATTGTGAGAAGCTCCAGAATCAAACATGGCATTGTGTAACACAAAATCATGCAATCGTAAACTGATATAGAAGGGTGGCACATCGCTATCAGGAGACTCACCATTCGATGCTGGTCCAAAAATCATTTCGGGCTGATCATCTTCTACATTTACCATGTCGGACATTGGGTCCAAATTCAACATTTTAGAAATCTGTCCTCTATAACTGTTGTTCTTCATTATTTCAGTCAAGGGGATGGATACCTTTAACTTAGAAATCTCGTTCTCTAAGCTAAAAGCGGGAGTCTTTTCTACCTCTTTGACTAGGATCTTTTTCTTTTCCTTTTCCTTTGATGTGGCTTGTTGCTGTGATTGTTCTACTGATTTTGATTTGCTGCTCTCCGGACCAACCGCCTCTTTTCCTTTTCTTTGTGTAGCTGATGAATCATTTTTTGCTGTTTCAACCTCCTTCTTTTTCTGAATTGGTTTGGTCGGCACATCTCTGTTTCTAAGTGAATATCGCTGCTGCTGTGCGGACAAAGCATTCATATACCCCTTTTGATACTCCTCCGATTCTTCTTCTAAAACAGTGTCACTAGCTAGAATGAAGTCAGTGTCTTTGTGTGCAACTGAATTCACTGCACACTCTTCTTCTTCGGTAATGTAAGTAGGCAGCTCATCTGGAGTAAAGAGGTGGTTTTCTTCGCCTATTACATTCCTATCCTCATCTGACTCCGGTCCATGCACAAAATTCTGCTGCAAAGGTGCTTGTACCGGATGTTGTGCTGTCTTCTCTTGAGGTCGCTGATCTCTCTGTCTTATTCTATATTGTGGTTGCTCCTGGCCACGGAAGTTAGGATTTCTAACTTGTGGATTCAGCTTGTCGAGTTTTACCCTTTCAAGCATCTGCTCTACCTTTTTGAGTAGTTGATCCATTGAAGAAGACTCTTCTTTCACAATGATTTTCTTTTCTGCTTTCACTCTAGCTCTTTTGGACAACAGATTTGCTTCAACGCTGACCGCGATTTTCTGCATATCTTCCATTGTGGCCGGTTCTCTCTCTCTTAATTGGTAGGCCATGTCAGCATCAAAACCATCTGGAAACTTCATCATAGCTAGTCCCTCAGGTGGATTTAGATGATCTGGAATTTCGTTATAGACTGCATTAAATCTAACACAATAATCTTGGACCGACTCACCAGCGTTTCGTTTGATTTGTTCATATTCGGCCAGAATTTGAAGGGGATTCTTTTTCACTTCCCACCGGTTTAAAAATTGTCTTTGTAGTTCAGCCAAGGTAGTGATACTTGCTGCCGGCAAACCTCTGAACCATTTCCTCACATCACCTGCAAATGTCTGTACAAAGAGTCTCATTGCCACGTTTTCCGCATCGATCTCATGAAGTTCATAGAAGTCTACCATTTTGTCTACATGTTGCTGAGCAGTAATGCTGTTAAGAGTGCCATCAAAAAATGGGATTTTACTTTGACAATCCGTTGGCATATCATCTAGAACTTGGGGCAAAACAACGGGTGCAAATGGGGCAGCCATCATTCTCGGTGGATTTGGCCTTGGAGGTGTTGGAGGAGTGTGAACAGTTTGTAAGGGGCTAGTAATTGGAGTTTGGGGCTGTGTTGCAATATAATTATTGATTAACCTATTAGCTCTTTCTGTTTCGAGGTCTACAAGAAATTGCGGATTGGGGACAGTATAATCAACAGCCCTTTCAGATTTAGACTCAAACAATGATATCTCAAACTGTTCATCAAACTCAAGCTCTTCAAGATACTCAAAAATGTCGAGACATGAATGGGATTTGAATACGAGAGTTATGGTGTTTTCTTGATGAAGAAGTCTTGGAATCAAATTGGGGTTTTCGTAAATGTGAGGAGGAGGTCTAAATTGGCTCTGGTATATCGTCTCGAAGCCAATGTGCTATTGAGAAAAATCACAGGACACAACCAATTTACTCAGCCTATCCAATCCTAAGCTCATCATCCGGAAGCTTAGAATTATTATGAAACAAGGGGATTTGATTTCAGTTTGTCCCCAGTATGGTCTCCACTATGTTAGCACCTAAATCTGCCTTAGGCTGAAGGAAGGCAAAAATTAAGGTAACCACAAACCACGCTCAGTCTGGTAGCTAGCCCCACCAGAGCAGGAGAGGGCTCTCTTCGAGTCACGCTCAGTGGATAGATAATCAAAAACGGTCTGAGATGACTTACAATGAAATATTTACCTTAGGCTAGTAAGTGAATCGGGATTCGGGAAACAATTTTTATGAATGACCGAACTTCTGGGATGGTATGGGACCAACGGTCAGCAAAGAACAGAGAATTGAAACCAAAGGCACAGATTATTCCGTGAGGCAAGGCAGGTGGGAAGTATAGCAATTTAGTTTGCAGTAACGCGGAATGAATAGATTGCTGAAGAGAGTGAAAAGGGCATAGTTACATGAATCCTTTTCAACAGAAGAAGAACACTGAACATGAAATTTTCCCACAGGCAGAGCAATAAAATTGAATTCTACCTAATCTCACTCAGAAAATTTCACTGGAAATGAGCATGAATTGAATTATGAAACATAACGAAATACATATGAACACATAAGAGATACATTTTCTACACTCACAACCACAAGAATCTCATGAAACAGAGCCGCTGCCTTTCATTAATTCTCTGTCAAAAATACACAGTGAAGAAACAAAGTTTCTTTCCCACAGTCTCCCAGAAGTTACAAACCAACCAACCCTTTGCAAATAGCTTGCATACAATATATAGAATGTGTAAGGAAGAGATAGAACGCCCAAGGGTTGGGGAGTTACTCGAATCATTACAAAATGGAGATGGAAAGCCAACCATTAGCTATAGGTGCAGCGCTACAAACATGACATTTGGCTTGGGGTGACCATTTTCCTTCCTTCGCCACTTGGATAGAAGCCAATCTGGAGAAAAAACACTTTAAATGCCGCCTTTGGGGCCAAAAAATCGAATTGTAGATGAGCGGACCCACTTGGAGAAGTCGCGAACCAAAATTTTGCGAAATGGAAGCAAATTGGCAATTTTTCCTCTGTGCGCCGCACCATTTTCTCTGTGCGTCGCGCTACTTTGGGGCCTGTTTTGGGACACTTGAAGGTGTCAAAAATGTGCCCAAGTGGGCTTGATGGAAAGCATGTCCTGTCTACTCTCTAACCCAACTATAATTTTTAAACTTGTTGCTCATTTGCCCCTCCAAATCTCCATTCTCCCAAGACTGCTTTCTGTGTGTCAAAAAAATGGCAGAGAGGCCATTTTTGGGTGTTTTTTGACCTTTAGGAGACTCAGATCTTGTCAAAATTTCTTTCCCGGACACCAGTAGCCATGATTTTCCATGCTGAATCCAAAAATGCAAACCATTCCTCATTTGGAGCTCTAAAATTTTAGCGCCGCGCCACTAGGAGAAAATCCTTGTTTTTTGCCCAAAAAATTACCATGTGACCAAAAATTCCCCAAATTTTTTGAAATTTGGGCTGGAGGTTCCCTATGGGGTGTTATGATGGGCCAAGGAAGCCTAAGCCATGATTCGAAGCCAATCTTGCTCTTTTTCCTCTTTTACCTTTCTTGTTGCTTTCCTCAATTTCACTTTCAAACTCCTTATTTGGGCCTGTGCACTCATGTTTCGCACCCTGTAACGGAAAGACATATGTCTCAGTAGAGCAAGGTCCTGGTCGACCTTGTCCAGCAACCTCTCCAAATGCATGTTGACCCTCTCAAGATTGGCCTCCCAATCTTCATTGATTTCTTGCTCCAAAGATGTGAGCTCAACCCTTCTTCTTTGAGCAGCTTGGCGATGCTCATGAATGTTTTGCAGCTCCATGATCGTCTGTTGGTCCTCAAGCTGCTTGTTTCTCTGCTCCAAGTGCTTCATGTTCCACTTGGCCCTCTCGAAGTCAAGGGATAAGGACTCAACCACTGACTGCTGCTCCTGGATGATCTTTGTAAGCTCTGCATTTGTTGGTTCTGCATCTGTCTCATCATCATGAAGGAGAACAAATTCGGTCTATTTTTCACCTGATGGCCCTTCCTCCTACACTGGCTCCTTACCCTTGCCCTACTCCTGTGATGCTGATGTCGGAAGCGAGGCCCCTTCTACCCCAGGTGAAGATAACATTCTCTTTGTTGCTGCAAATAAGGGTCTACTGCCTCTCTGGTAGGTGATGTATACTGGCATAGTAGCAGTCTCATGTCGCTCATACTGATGAGATGGGCCCCCTATCTCATGCTCTGCCTCTGATACCACTTGTGGAGTGCTGAAGAAGTCACGGGAGATGAAGTCCTCCCAAGCAATACCCTGCAATCCCAACTGATGGTCCACCAAAATCCGGATAAGAGCAAAGTGATAAACATTGTTGAGTTGCTCTCGAGGGGTCTTATGCTGCATGAAATTCTTCATCCTCTCTATGTTCCCGCAGATGAAAAATGGGAGGTTCATCATCCACACCCTAGTAAAGTGCATGAGCAACCTGATGTGATAAGTATAAAAGCGAGAAAACCTCCCCTCACAACTGAAGTATTTCATGATCAATTTCATGAGCGGAGCATACTCATCTCTCAAAAATCTGAATGGAAAAACTCTCGTGAGCTAGCTCAAACAGCTGGCCTTAATGTAAGGCTCATAATGATGCCGCTCCACCTTTTTCTTCTTATGCCACCATTCTTTAATGTTTGGTATGCTTGTTGCCACTAATATGGTTTCGGGTGTCAATGTGAAATTGACCCCAGCCAAGATAGACTGTCCTCCATGTAGGTGAAGTGCAAAAAGACGAGCCAACTCATGATGAACTCTGACATTTGCCACCCTCTGACAAAATTCAAAACATGCTAAGTGCTGGAAACAAGACATAGCAAGAGGGCATGCCTGCAACTCGGTGAGGGTGTTTGGCTCATCTCTAAGATGTTTGCCACTCCGGTGATGTCTCCTGGGGGCCTGTTCTCCTGAAGCTGTATCACTGTGGGTCTCCTCCTCATATTCTGATGAAACCTCGGATGCCATGACCGCTGTTTGTAAATTGAATTTAGGCTGCCCTTTGATTATAGTGAAGCTGGAGTTTGCTTTGACAATCTGCCACCAAGGGGACAATTAAAAAGGGAGCATTAGGATGGGGATAATACTATGGGAATAGGGGTTTATAGGAAAATTTTATTCAGGGATATACAAGGGTTTTTGGGGTATTTTGATAGGATAGGGTTTGTGTTGTTGGCAAGGTAGGGTTTGGGCTTTTTGAGCAATGGGAGGAGGGGGGAAAGGAGTATTATTTTGGTAGTGTTAGGGTATTGATTAGGGGAAACTGGCATAGGGAAATGAGTAATAGGGGTAGGGTAGGAAAAACACCTTGGCAACAATATCACTGTAGCACAAACCATAGCATCATGGTTTTTCTTCATGTCTTCCTTTGTTTGATTTATAAAATTTTTTGCATTTGATTACACGCATAAAAACCCTTATATCACCCATAAAAATTGATGCACAAGTGGTGTGTAGAGCCTACCTTGCAAATAGACGAGCTCCCCAAAAGATTTGAGGCGGTTTGGAAAAGTTCTGGGCATTCTGCCCCTGTGCGCCGCGCGCAAAGCGCAGTGCGCCGGGCACTGGGTATGCGCCGTGCCTGTGGAAAATTTCAACTGTGGGCAAGCTACGTGTGCACCCCGCCCTCTGTGTGGGCCGCACTCCTGGGTATATGTGCCGCGCCCTCTAAAACCAACTCCAACTCACTCAAACGCTCACAATTTCGCACTCACACCTTTGCAACGTCTCTCCAAGGCTTGTAATAGCATGATACCCTTGATTTGGATGAAAAAATGTATATATAGCCTTGGAAGAGATGGGTTCAATTTTTGCTTCCTTGAAAACCCATTTTTCTAATGTTGTGTTTTGTACTTTTTTCACTAACTTTAAAACACACTGATTTTCAATTTCCCTTTGAAATTTTGGCTCAAACGATGAAATTTTTGGCACTCTTTGCAGGGACTGTACGACCGGACATTTGGCCATGGAAACCATGACTGCATCTGAAAAAGTCAACTAGCGACTTTTTGGAATTTTTTTTCATAAATGACACTATTTGACTTTTCTTCAAAACAGAGTTTTGAAGAAGAGTCGAAGTCTATCCACATGATGATGAAGCTCTCTGAACCATAACTGTGTAAGGGCCTCCCTCTGGCCTGTATGGCTTTACTGGACATGCTTCAAAGACCAAATTGATGAATTCCTAGACCTAAACGTATAAAATGACTTTTGTCCTCTAAAGGACCAGACCTTGACTGTCATGGACTTTGGTGATTATTGACAAAAGACCTGAGCCAGTAGGAGCCAGACATGAGGGGAAATGATTAGCATGACTTTCTCCGTTAGATCATGGCATGCCCCTAGCGGAATGTAGCTGAGTGAATGGAGCGGGACACCTAAAATTGAAATGCACAAAGAGTTTTGATCTCTAACGGAGGGCTGACTAGACCGACTCTAACAGTGTGTGTGCTCATGTATATAAATCTATAAAGCCAATGGGTTAGTGTATTGATGTTCTCGAAGGCCAATGTGCCTATGTGGTTGGGCCAAATAACATGTGTGTTATAAGGCTAGCGAACATATATCATGCAAAGAATACATGTATTAAAAATAACATCACAATTGCAGGCCATTAGATGAAAAGAGCATGGGGGGCTAGGATTCCACAAAAAAAAAGATAAAGTGGGCTGATAGGAACATCTATTATAATGTTACAATTAGGGAAAATTTTAGGGGCTAATTTTCCATGCTTTTTCCAAAAATGAGAGTCGTCAATTTCCATTTTTTTCTAAAATGATTCGCCCAAATTTTATATTACACCATTATTTTACCTTAAAAATTACCAAAATATTATATCGACTAATAGAAAATCATTGGAAATCAAAATATTTCTACAAAAGTATCACCAACATTTTTACAATTTGCATATTAGGGACTAGTAAGATTCACCAAGGTTTCTAAACTTTAAGATAAACTTCTATCCTTAAAATTTTCCCTGATTATAATATATTATTATAATACAAATTAAAGGGAATCCCAACCTATGAAATTGTTTTTTTCCTGTTTAGTTGGATATTGATTAGTAAGGGATAGGTGTCCTTGTGTGAGGCCTTAAGGGTACCTGAAGACACTTAAGTGTAGTAGAAACTCTTGGAAGTGACAAGGTTTTGAGATATCCCTAGCCGATTTGAGTTAGTCATCTTGAAGGTAGCGACATAGTCCGAGGGATTGCGAATACAGAGATGGTGGTGCACTAATTGGGTGTGGGTTTGATAGGGGATGTAGGCTTGTTGGTTGGAGGCTCTTGAGGTTTGGTGCCTTAGCCCTATTCTTATTTGGAACTGGGTACATACTTGGCTCAAGTGGTCATTGCCATAGTGGAGTCACAACCATAGCTTGGGGGTGATCGAATGCTAAGAGAGATGGAGTAGTGTTATCTATTTCTAGATGGTACATACACAGTCTGCAATTAGTCAAAAAAAAATATCAGATGATTTCCCAAACTTGTTAAATTTATTTATGGTTATTATGCCTTTTTTTATTTATTTTATTTTCTGGTTATGTTGTATTTTTTATGTGTTGTATGGTATCAACAACACTATGAGTGGCATCGCCCTAGTTGCTTAGCTGAGGGATGTCACAAGTGGTGTTAGAGCCTAGGATAAAACATTTGGGCTGCATAGGCCAAGAACAAAGCACAAAAGTGAAAATATTAGAATTCCTACAAACTATTTGACAAAATGTGTAAACCAAATTTAGTTTCATGGACTTCTATGATCTAAATTTTATGATATACATGAAATTCAATGATTTTGAAACATGCCCACGATAGTGATGGTAAAGTGAGACTGAATATTCATCATAAGAGCATGCCACACTTTGTTTTCTTATGGTTAAAATCCAACACAATTGGGATACTGACAATTTTCTGTGGTTTTTAATTACATACGACATAAATTTCAATCTTCAGAAGATATCACATTGGTAACAACGTCAACCCAGGAGAACCTTATGGTTCTCACACCTACCATGAATAATAAGTATTATGTTAATATAAATGTGCTCTCTAAACAAGGATAACTAAAGTAGGTTATTGTTGTTTTATACAAAATGAATGAACACAATGTCTGCATGCACTCTAAAACTTATGGTTCTTTCGTGTAGGATATAACAAACATGAATCTCTAATATGGGGGAAACTCTCACATGACCATATAAGAAAATATGGATATGAACATGGCTTTTTTGAGGGAACAACCTATCATCATCTATATCAAATATGGGTTTATGAAGTATGTTGTGAATATGTTTGACATATTCCTCAAATAAATGTGGTGTCATGGATTACATTGATACCTGGGTATGTTTAGAGTGGATATAACAATGAGGCTTTGAGGATTTTTAAACAAAATAGTAGGTGAAAGTGTAAATTTAAATTAGGTCACTCTATCCACTGTTTTCAAGGCATGCACTAGCATTTCTTCTCTGAAGCAAGTGCATGATTACATAATAAAAATTGAGTTTGAGTTAGATATTGTTGTGCAAATGTGCCTTTTCTTGATAAAATATCACTACGATGAATAATTTTTTCTTCTCTCATTCGTTAAGATTCCTTACATTAGTAAGGAATACTCTTCTCAATCCATAGTTGAGTTGGATTTGTAATATTTGTAATCCTTACACTTTTGATTTCCTTATATTTATATCACTAACGCACATATCAAAGGAACTTAAATGCATGAAGTATTACAACCATCTATGGGGAACTTGGGCTTTAGTCTATTAGTGTAAGTCAAAATTAGCACAATGCTTTCATTTGATTTCCATTTTATAATAAAAACCTTTTAGTGGCTTTTGTTGTGACCCTATTGGTTGGAGACTACCAGTGTTTAGTACCTTGGCCCTGTTCGTATTTGGTATTGGGTATGTACCTATATTGAATATCCATTTCCATAGTGGAGTCATGGCCCTATCTTGAGGATGATCGAATTATAAGAGAGATAAAGAAACATGGTCTATGGATGAGTGGTACATCCACGATCTGTAGTTAGTCAGAAAATTTGTCAGATGAGTACCCAAACTTGTTTGTGGTATTTATGGTTATTATGAATGTTGTTATCTATGTTATTTTTTTGGTTATGTTATATTTTTGATGTACTATACATATCAAAAACATTGTGAGTGGCATTTCCCCATTTGGGTAGGTTGGGGATGTTACACCTACACTTGAAATTTGAGTAAATGTTGAAGGAGATAAGCTGAAAATACAATAGATAATTAGTTTTCTTTCTTTTCCTTTAAAAACTCATAACTATTATTTTATTATTTTCCTTAAGAGACCCATGTTAGACATCAAAACTCCATTTGTCGAAATTAGAGTGCTCTTTGTGAAATTTAGTTCACTGAATCAACCCTTTATGCAACTGTGAACATTGCTAATATCACATCCTTGTAGGACAATAAGAAAAAGGGCCAAACAACTTTTAGATAGCAATAACATAAATAAGGGTCCCTTAAGATTGATATATACAATAACTAAGATTGAGATATTAAGTTTTATAATGTAATAAGGTTAGTGGAACTTCCCATACAAAACCATAGTGAGCACCAAATCCTTAAGTTACTTAATGACTGGATCTCTTACAATTACCAAACCACTTAATCATTGCATGGAACACTTTTTATGGAAACTCTCAAATATCGTGCATCCAATAGAAATAATATGCCCAAAGTGAAAAATATATGCTCTTATGCCAAAGAGGTTCACTATTAGTTCGAGTTATATTTAACAAAAAAGGAGCATTTGTACTCCTAGACAAAAGAGAAGCATTTGTGTTCTAAGAGAACTAGTCTGGACACCATGTAGGATAGAGAAAACTCATGAATTACAAAGAAAGGAATGTGAAAAATTCTTTGGTCATGCACGTACACTACGAAAAATTCTCCCCTTTCTTGGTTGGACTTGTTGCTCATTTAATATCCACATTCCTTGATGTAAAACCATAGAAAAAATCAATGATTAACCTACAAAATAAAGGGAAAACCTTCAATCCCATGTTAAAAAAACAAGCAAAGCCAACTAAAAAAGAGTAACATGTGAAAATTTCTGAATCAAACAAGTTAGAAATCCTACTGTAGTAAACTAATTTGCATTACCTACTTGTTTTCTTCATTTAACAAGTTATTTTTAGAAATATCTAGAAAATATTAATGTAAATACACTGAAGCCTACACCAATATATAGATCAAGTACTAAAAAATAAATGAGACAAACACACAAAGGACACACTTATGTTTGGACTAAACTTCCCCGGAAAAACCCAATGCGGGAAAACCGGTGTAACAACTCTAAGGGTTTTCTATTATTAAGTAGAAGTTTTGAATACAAATGATGGTTTCCCTCTCAAAAAACCAGTGATAGAGAAATATAATGGTGGAAAACCTGAGTGAGTTTTACCTCACTTCACCCGGCAGATTCCAGTTGATCTGGTAGCAAAAATGGATGGCCCTAGCTACAAGTGCATTGCCCCTTTGCAGTAACTACATGGGCTTGCATGGAGCTCTTTGAGGCTCTGTGTAAACTCTTCTACCCACTGCATCAGCTTTCCCAGTTGTTCTGGCAGTTCCTTGTAGTTTCGACTCTTTGTGTGGAAGGAAGCTCTCTCCCTCTGTGCTGGCCCTTCTGGCTCTGTGTCAAGGCTGCTGGGGCCCATACTGGCCCAATGTCATCTTTTCCTGGCTACTATGCTACCTCCACAAGCTTCTCTCCACCTCTCTATCAGTATTCCCGAACTATCATTGCCCCTCAGCTGCAAGATCTCCCCATTTGATTTTCCTCCTGAGAACTTCTCACCTCAGAAAATCAATTTCCTCAATCTCTCTGTATGTGTTCTCCAACTGAACCCAAGCCTTCCTTCATACTTTTCCAATTGAGAAATCAATGATTGTGATCTAATCTTTAATTAATGACTAAGATTAAATTAGACTTGATCCTCGTCTCTTAGAAGCTTCTCACCCATATTTTCATTAATACCCATTAATATTTTAATTTTCCTAAGTTTAGACTTAGGAACCCCATTAAAAATATGAATTATTTTAATAAAATATAATCCAGGTGGAATTTCACCAAACAATTTTTGATTCTTGGACATCTCATGTGTCCTAGCCCCTCCACAAAATTTCGAAGCTAAAGCACATCCGATGCTACCCAAAAATAAACACTCCATCTTAGCGAGGAATGTGCTCTAGCAATAATTCCCAAGAAACGTTTCACACTGATCCACGACATCGGTCCTCTACGCTGCTGATGCATGACCTACTGCCCTTCATCTACTGCGATGTTGTAATATGTACTGCTACCCTTGACACTGCCACTGTCACTACTGTATCTGTACTATAGCTCCCTCTTAATATGCTGCATCATGTTGCCCATATCACAACCATTGCTAACTGCTGCAGTGCAACTCAGTTCCTGAAAAGTAGGAAATTGAAAAGTTACCCAAAAATTGACATGATGGTCAGTCTAGATGCCCCTCGACACTGAAGCTACCTCTGCTACTAATCTGTGCTGACCCTCTGATGCTACTGCGCTGCTATTGTATCTACTCTATGCCTTCCGCACTGCTACAACACTCCACTACACTGCTTCATACTTTGGCACTCTAACTCTTCCAATGTTGCTCCATCATCCCTCGTACCAACTGACTCTCGTCTTTCTCCTACTATGACTAAGGGCTCCCATAGCCATATGTGATCCAAGAGTTTGGGCACCTCAAGGATCTTGCCCCCATTATGTAGTCCTCTCAACTACAACTCAATATCGCCCCACCTCTTTTCTAGAGGTGCATGAGCACTCATGGCTCAATCCTCATCATCATCCTCTTTTCCATCTTTCACTAGAGCAGCCTTTGAGTCAGACTTCTCTTCTTTGCCCTTATTCCGAGGACACTGTGTGGTCTCAACAGAGACTCAATAGTCTCTGCGCTGGCCCAACAATCACTACACCACCCTCTGCAGCAACAACGTCACCTAATAAAGTTGACGTAGGCTCTACGTGAGCCTCCCTTGATGACTGCGTCACCCCTCCTATGCTCTCTAGGCCAGAAACTACGATGTCTCTTGGGACAGCTGCCTTCGCACAAAGATTTTATTTTGTTCTTTCACCGATGGCTTTAGTCCTCATTGATTTGCAATCGCTTTGATACCATGTGAAAATTTCTGAATTGAACACGTCAGAAATCCTACTACAGTAAACTGATTTGCATTACCTACATGTTTTCTTCATTTAACAAGTTATTTTTTAGAAATACTTGGAAAATATTAATGTAAATACACTGCAACCTACACCAATATACAAATTAAGTACTGAAAAATAAATGAGATGAAAACACAAAGGACACACTTATTTTTGGACTAAACGCCCTCGAAAAAACCCAATGCAGGAAAATCGGTGCAGTAGCTCTGAGGGTTTTCTATTATTAAGTAGAATTTTTGAATACAAATTTTGGTTGCCCTCCCGAAAAATTATTGACGGAGAAATACAATGGCGGAAAACCTGAGCGAGTTTTACCTCACTTCACCCGGCAGATTCTTGCTGATTTGGCAACACAACTAGCTGACCTCGGCTACAACTATGATGCCCCTTCGTAGTAACTACGTGGGCTTGTGTGAAGCTCTCTAAGGCTCTGCGTCATCTCTTTTTCCCACTGCGTCAGCTTTCCCGACTATTCTGGAAGTTATCGATAGTTCTGGCTCACTGTGTGGAAGGAAACTCTCTCCCTCTACGCTAACCCTTCTAGCTCTGTGTCAAGGCTACATGGGCCCAGACTGGCCCAATGTCAGCTCTTCCTATCTATTGCACTACCTCCACAATCTTCTCTCCGCCTCTCTATCAGTATTCCTGAACTATCACTTCCCCTCAGCTGCAAGATCTCCCCAATCAATTTCCCTCCTAAGTACTTCTCACCTCACAAAATCGATTTCCTCAATCTCTCAGTATGTGTTCTCCAACTGACCCCAAGCCTTCCTTTTCCTATTGAGAAATCAACGACCATGATCTAATCTGTAATCTATGACTAAGATTAAATTAGACTTGATCCTTGTCTCTTAGAATCTTCTCACCCATATTTTCATTAATACCCATTATTATTTTAATATTCCTAAGTTTAGACTTAGGAACCCCATTAAAAATATTAATTATTTTAATAAAATACAATCTGGGTGGAATTTCACCAAACGATTTCTGGGTCTTGGAGATCTCATGTGTCGCAGCCCCTCCATAAAATTTCGGAGCTAGAGCACATCCGATGCTACCAAAAAATCAACATAACAATAATGAGAAATGGAAACACAAGGAAATAACAACAATATTGGTGACAAAGAAATAATAAAGAGGGATAAAACATGAGTTACCTTGATGCAATTCCCTTTGCCTTTATTTTCATTCATGTATATTGTATTTCATCCTCTTATATAAGGAATTCCTCTTCCTATTTTCTGATGTGAAATGGACAAATAAAACAAACCCTCACTTTTTGCTCTTTTTAAGAGTTTTACTGTAGTTTTTCTTGCCTCTTTTAATAAACTAAAAAAATACAAATTAATATTTGATGCTTCAATGTATTAGGATTACTAGTGCTTCCAATGTACCAAAGAAGAGCATTGGCGCTTCCATACCTAAAACAATTATATGGTTACACAACAATTTAACCATTTCTTGGTTGAACTTTATCCTTAGTTTCTAGCCATATATGTTGATATAATAATCTAAGATAAATCAACCATTAACATGCAACATAGAGGAAAACCCTCAAACCAATATAAAAAATCCTAGCAAAATTAGTGAAAAAATTAGGAACAATAGTGAGAAATAGAAAATAACATAAATAAAATCTATAAAGGGGAAAAGAAAAATAATGAAGAGGGAGGAAAAGGGTTACCTTGTAGAAATACTCTTTGTCTTTCCTTCCATTTGCAACTATTTATAGTTCATTCTCTTGTAGAAACACATACTCTTCCCATTCTCTCATGTGAAATGTTAAAATGAAGCAAACCCTCACCTTTCCCTTTTTAAGAGTTATATTGTAGTTTTCCTATCCGTTTTTAAACGTGTGAATAAATTTATAGATTATTGTTTTATGTCTTAATGCATTAGGAGTATCTTTTTTCCAATCAATGGTAGAGGTATCCACTAGGCCACTAGGTGATGTGGATAATCTTGAGTCAAAATACTTAGGAATAATATAGAAAAATGCTCACCGTAGATTTTGTATCATTCCTTGGAAACAAGAGCCTCTTGAGATAGGATAATAGGCATTTACAATCCCCAAAAACACTTCATTTGGTTTGAAATCATGAACTATTAGAGTGCCAAAGAACTAAAAGAGGCCAAGTTAACTATTCCGACCACAAGCCTGAGCCCAACATCAATGTTTATGATGACCCTTAGTATTGTAGCAACAATGTTGTAACTCCAAGGGTATCAAATTTAATTATCAATCTGAGCTTCGCACAAACTTAAGTGGGGTCATAACTGTATGTGAAATATGCACTATTTTCTTCCTCTTTAAATTCTTATACAAGTGAGAGGTATTGGAGTGAAGGCTATATGAACAAAAACTAGGTTAAGTTGCTAGTCTAACTATGCTACAAGAAAGTAAATTTTTAGAAGTAACTTTCAGAAATGAAATGATACAAACCTATACTATTTGCAATAAATGAAAAGGATTTGCAGATTTGAAACCTATTTTGTAGAAAAAAGGCACTTAGAAAGCATTTAGTAAAAGCATCTAAAGGAAACATGGTGAGGTGTATATACCATCCACATCCTAGACATGTTTTGATGCTAAATCAAGCATTTACTGATGAACTTGGCAAGAGAAATGGATTATTTGTGTACAACTACAAGATTCCTTGTTTTTCTATAAGAAGAGTCTAGTGAGCTAGTACAATAGTTAGAATGCAAATATAAGGTGAATAAATGAGGTAGGAATGATAGAGAATGATTTTATTCAATTGGAAAAGTCACGAGACAAACTAATCTATGCTTTATCATCACAAAATCAAGCTTTGTCTATTCCTTGTAACCATAATATTAATTCCATAGTAAAAACACACATTGCAGACTTAATAATAGAGGGAGTGGAATGGAAAAAGAAGTAATGATGCATTGATAAGTGATATGAATGATAAATAAGGCCTACATATTGCATAAATGAACTCCAAATAATATTACCTCAAGAAACTACCTACTTAACCATGCATAAAACCATCAAACTTTAATTTGTAGAAATGATAATTTCAAATTTAAATAATACAAATGCAAAGCATTAAAATAATATCAACAAAAGTACAAGAGGGATCTGAAGCTCCTAGGGTGGGCTCAAACCAAGGATGCTCAGATTCCTTGAATAAGAATCAAGCTAAGAGCTAAAATGAGGAACTACTTCCATTAACGGAAAATATGTCTTGCGCTACAATGCTGCAAAACTTGCTCAAAATACTCAAAAATCATAATGTTCCTTTTATACTATTATTATACTACATCTAGGGAAAATTCGAGTCTCTTATTTATACCTCAAGTGGGGGATCAAAATCCTTGAGAAGAGGGTTGAATTTCCCTCCAAAAATCCTAGAAAAAGAGGATCTTGTCCTAGATCCAACTCACCAGAATAGGAGGAGGAATTCAATGCCCTAAGCCAATCGAGTTTGAGTCTTCCCATTGTAAGGAGAAAGTCCCTAGAATATTTCCACTATTGGATTCCTTAGAATCTACTCAATATCTCTGTAAATCTTGCAAAATAAACATGTTAAGGCAAATAAAGCATGAAAACCACATCGAATCCTTTAGGAACTCATTAAACTAGGAAAATATATCATTAAGATTGAAAATATGATCAAACATCATTTTATGTGCCTAGGAATGGACTAATGGGCCTTATAATTTACCTATTTTATAGGCCCATTAGTTTACATGACAAAGAGGAGTACTATGTTAGGATATTCCGACACATAGGAAATAGTTAAGTTCAACTTGGTCTAGTATAGAGTTAGGTATAGAGTTAGGTAAAGTGTGGTTCTTTACCGTTGTACATTTTGTAACTTACAATCTGACGGTCACGATATGTAGTGATCCGACGGTTCATTCTCTCCTCGGTATTACCGACACTTGATCCGTGGCTTGACACCCGATTGGTCCATGAGTTCTATTTAAAGCGCATGGAGGGTCATTGTTCGGGTAATCCGTGCATGAGAGAAGCTTATGTAAATTTTCATTCTTTGATTAATAAATTGCCTGTAGTACCCACGTTGGGACAGGCCGTGGACTGTTTCCCTCTTTGAGGGTTTTAACCACGTCAAAAATACTGGTGTATTGATATGTGATCTGGTTGTGAGCGGTGTCCTTTTGGTATTCTTTCTGAGGAACTTACCCTGTAAATTCCTACATGGTATCGGAGCTATTTGAGGGCCGCGTCCGTTGGTGATCCAAATCTGAAGCCGGTAGAACTGCATGCGGCTGTCGTTTCCTAGATCTGCTGTTTCTGACTGCTTTCGGGCCGAGAGGACTGCTCTGTTGCGTTCGGAGCATCTGTTCCAGTGAGGAACCCCTTTCGTTTCACGCGAAAAGGTTTCCGGTAGCCCTAGCTGCGTCATTTTTCAGATCGGGAGGTATACAGTGTTTTTTGCAGTTTACTGTTATTTTCTCTCTGCTTATTTCGGTTTCGGTTTATTTAGCCTTTTTTTAACCGGATCTATACCTTTCATTTCTGCGTATGCTCTTTGCCCTGCGACTCTGTGCGATCTGGGCAAATCAGAAACAGAAAGGAAGGATTTTTCTCATGCGTATGCTCTTTTCCCTGCACCTTAGTGTGATCTCGGAAAATCAGAAACATTGAGAAAAATATTTAGTTTTTCGGCTAAAGCTAACTTTGAGATTTTTTTAAAAAATTTCTAGTTTTTTGGCTAAAGCTAACTTCGAGCCGCAAGGTTCGTTTTTCTTTGCATATTCGTGTTGGGTTTTGTGTTTTGTGTTTTGTAGGGAAAAAGAGCTTTCTCAAGGCAAGCACGCAAACCAAGGCCCCCCCCCCCCCCCCCCCCCTCTCTCTCTCTCTCTCTCTCTCTCTCAAATTTTTTGTATAGATCAATTGGTTCAAAGCTATTTTAAGAGAGTAGAGGTCTTGGGTTCAAGTCTCCATTTTGTGGGGGCGGATTTTTTCATTCCCGCACATTCGCGCACTTTGCCGGCAACGTCAACAATTTTTTTTCAAAAAGCCATAACTTCTTCATCCGGAAGCCTTTTTCAGAGCCGTTTTTTTTAAAACCGCCTATTTTTTCGAGATCTATCCATTGGAACACTTACTTTCAGCATCTTCAGCTTCAGTTTTTAAAAAAAATGGAAAGTCCATGCCAAGTCATTCTTGACAGCACTAACTACTTCCAATGGGTAGCCTACATGGAAGATTTACTTAGAAGTAAAGGTCTCTTCAGAATAGCCACAGACCAAGAGAAGAAACCAAAAGATGAAGACAAGGCTGCAAAATGGGAAAATAGACAAGATCAAGCACGTGGTTTGATAGGGATGTCTATTTCTCCTGATCTTAGATTCCACATTGCAGAACTTGAGACTCCTCATGAAGCATTAGAAAAACTCGCTAAAGTTTTTGGGATTAAAAATGAAATTAGAGCCCATCAACTTGAAAATGAGTTGCTTACTTTGGATCCTAATAATTTTTCTTGCATTGAAGATTTCTTGTCCAAATTCAAGACCCTTAGATATCTCTTGGAAGGTGTTAAAGTTAAGAAAGAAGATGGTAACCTTATTTATTCCATCCTTACTAAGTTGGGACCAGCCTACTCTGTATTTGTTTCCACTTTCCATTCTACAAGGGAAGCTTTCATTTGTCAAGGAAAAGACTACAAGGCCCCTTCCTTTGACTCCTTTTGTGATTCCTTAATAAGAGAACAAGAAAAACTCTTACACCTTGGTCTTCTTAATCTTGGAAACTCTTCCACGAAAGCGTTAGCCGCCCAGCAGCAACCAAATTCAAAGAATCCTAAGAAGTCATATCCTCAAAAGAATGGTCCTAAACCAACTCAGCCTCAAAATGAAAGATCATTTCAGCAAAATGATAAGACCAATAAAAACAAATGGAAGAAGACTGATAGACATTGTAACTTTTGTAATCGAGATGGCCACTTAGAATCTAAATGCTTTAAGAAGATGGAAGCCTTGGAAGCCGCAATGAAGAAACATAACATCCATGTGGAGCCTACTTCAACTTCAACTTCCGGAATGGCACTTTCTGCATGTCGTTGTCAATCATCTCAGTCTGGTTATGCATTAAATGTATCTTCTTCTTCTTCTCATTCTCATGAGTGGCTCATTGATTCTGGAGCCTCTTATCACATGGCCAAAAACCAAGCCATGTTTTCTTCTTTAAATGATTGTAACACCAAAAATATATATGTTGGTGATGATAGATCTCTTAATGTTGTAGGGACTGGAACTGTTCATCTAGACAATGGTCAGTTTAATGATGTATTATGTGTTCCAACCTTATCCTGCAACCTTCTATCTGTCTATCAGATAACTCATTCAGGTGAAGGTAAAATTGTTGAATTTTCACCTCATGATGTTGTAATCAAGGATCTAAAAGATCCTAAACAGATTCTAGCTACTGGTCTTGCTGATGATTCCACAAGGTTGTATAAGTTTCACAACTTTGGGTCATCAAATCTTCCCTCAGTATTTGTTGCTCATAATGATGAAGTGAGCAAACTTTGGCATGAGCGATTTGGTCACTTAAACTATCGCTCCCTTCAGCATCTATGTAAAGAAAATATGGTGACAGGTCTTCCTATGGTATCTTGCAGAGATGGTGTTTGTTCCGGATGTGTACTCGGAAAACATCATCGGGACAGTTTTGACAAACGTGCCTCTTGGCACGCCTCAGCCCCTTTACAGCTTGTGCACAGTGATTTATGTGGTCCTCTTCCTGTTGCTTCATTCTCTGGCTGCAAGTACTTCTTAACTTTCATTGATGATTTCTCCAGACGCACTTGGGTATACTTCTTAAAACTCAAGAGCGAAGTATTTAACACATTTTTGGCCTTCAAAGCCTTTGTTGAAAAACAATCTGGACATCAAATTCTTAAGCTAAGAACTGATAATGGTGGAGAATATGTTAAAAACACATTCATCAACTTTTGCACCGAAAATGGAATTCAAATGCAACATACTGTTCCATACACTCCACAACAAAATGGTGTAGCTGAAAGGAAAAATCGCACCTTAAAGGAAATGGCTAATTGTATGCTGCAATCTAAAGGACTCAGTCTTAGTTTTTGGGCCGAAGCAATTAATTGTGCAAATTATATAATCAATCGCACTCCTACTAAGGTTCTAGAGAATATCACTCCAGAAGAAGCTTGGAGTTCCATTAAACCAGATGTAAGTCACTTTCGTGTGTTTGGAAGTGAAGCATGGGCCCATATTCCAGATGAAAAGCATAAAGCTTTAGAACCTAAGAGTGAGAAATGTACTTTTGTTGGATATTCTGAAGATGTAAAAGGTTATAGACTTATTCCATTTAAGTCCAAAAATGTTATCATTAGAAGAGATGTAAAATTTGATGAAAATAAATCGGCCTGCGAGCCTAGTCCGGCGGATGTGCCACCTCTTCCTATCTCTTCTACTTTTGAAAACATTTCTTCTTCAGATGATGAAAGCGAGGATGATAATCCTCCCCCACCTTCTCAGGATCCTCAACTTCCAAGATGGGTCCGTGCTACTCGGGATGCAGCAGGTGATCTTGCCGGTGATCCTACAGATCAGCGACGTACACGTTCTCAGTTTGAAAGAGCCTCTTCTTTACTGGCTCAAGCTCCAGTAAATCATGATCCTGACACTTTTGCAGAAGCTTCAGGCCATCCACATTGGGAAGCAGCTATGAATGAAGAATATCATTCATTGATGACAAATGATACATGGGATCTTGTTCCTCTACCAAAGGGACGCAAACTTGTTAGATGTAAATGGGTTTACAGAACCAAGTATGGACCAGATGGGAAAGTTGATAAACATAAAGCTCGTCTCGTTGCTAAGGGCTTTTCACAGGTTGAAGGCATTGACTACACTGAAACCTTCTCCCCTGTTGCCAAAATGAACTCTATCCGCCTTGTTCTTTCCCTTGCTGCCTCTTTAAAATGGGAAGTCCATCAGATGGATGTTAAATCTGCCTTCTTGCATGGGGACTTGCAGGAAGAAATCTATATGGAACAACCCATTGGCTTCATACAAACAGACTCCAGCCTTGTTTGTCGACTTAAGAAATCCCTTTATGGCCTCAAGCAAGCTCCTCGGGCTTGGTATGCCAAAATGGATAGCTTTCTTTTAGAATCTGGCTTTTCTAGGTGTCATTCTGACAATACTGTCTACACCAAGAAAGTGGGCAACTCTCTTATCATCCTTGTTCTTTATGTTGATGATCTTATTCTTACTGGTAGTGATCCCAACCTTATAAACCATGTGAAGTCCAGCCTTAAAAAGAAATTTGAAATGACAGACTTAGGACACTTACACTATTTTCTCGGTCTTCAAGTCTTGCAATCCAAGGAGGGTATTTTCCTTTCCCAGTCCAAGTATGCTTGTGATATTCTTCGTCATTTTCACATGGAAGACTGTAAGCCAGCCCCTTCTCCCTTTCAGTCTGGAGTCAAACTTTCAGTCTCTTGTACTTCTCCTGAAGTTGATGCTACCTTATACCGTCAACTTGTAGGAAAACTCTTGTATTTAACCCATACTCGTCCTGATCTTTCCTTTGCTGTTGGCCTTGTTGCTCGTTTTATGCAAAACCCCCGTGAAAGTCATTGGAAAGCAGCTAAAAGAATACTTCGTTATGTTCGAGGTACAGTACAGTTTGGGATTCATTACAGTGCCAAAGCAGCTCCTCTATTAGTTGGTTTCACTGATTCTGATTGGGCTGGTGACCCTGATGATCGGAAGTCTACTGCCGGTTATGTCTTCACTCTTGGTTCAGGACCTATTACATGGGCTTGTAAGAAACAGGCTGCCATTTCTCTTTCGTCAGCAGAAGCAGAGTATCGTGGTGCCGTGGAAGCTAGTAAGGAAGCCTTGTGGCTTCGTCAGATCCTATCAGAGTTTGGCTTTGAGCAGCAGCATCCAACCACACTTTGGTGTGATAATCAAAGTGCCATTCAGCTATGCAAAGATCCAGTCCAGCATCAGCGCAGCAAACACATTGAACTACACATGCACTTCATCAGAAAGCTCATTCATGACCATGTTCTTGAAGTGCAATATTGTCCAACAGATGATCAGGTTGCAGACATCTTCACAAAGGCTCTCACAGAGGCGAAGTTCACTAAACTTCGATATATGCTTGGAGTTCAGGAAGTTGTCACTAAGGGGGGATAGGCTCTAGTGCCTCCTTCCTTCTCCTATTGTGTCATATTTGTAAATCCTTCAATCCTATCCCAAGTTGTTCTTAAGGGGGGATGTTAGGATATTCCGACACATAGGAAATAGTTAAGTTCAACTTGGTCTAGTATAGAGTTAGGTATAGAGTTAGGTAAAGTGTGTTTCTTTACCGTTGTACATTTTGTAACTTACAATCCGACGGTCACGATATGTAGTGATCCGACGGTTCATTCTCTCCTCGGTATTACCGACACTTGATCCGTGGCTTGACACCCGATTGGTCCATGAGTTCTATTTAAAGCGCATGGAGGGTCATTGTTCGGGTAATCCGTGCATGAGAGAAGCTTATGTAAATTTTCATTCTTTGATTAATAAATTGCCTGTAGTACCCACGTTGGGACAGGCCGTGGACTGTTTCCCTCTTTGAGGGTTTTAACCACGTCAAAAATACTGGTGTATTGATCTGTGATCTGGTTGTGAGCGGTGTCCTTTTGGTATTCTTTCTGAGGAACTTACCCTGTAAATTCCTACATACTAGTGCTTCCTTACCTAATAGGAGGATCGATTCTTCCCTACCAAAGAGAAACATTGGTTCTTTCATACTTATGAGGAGTATCAATGCTCCAAAATCATTAAGGAAGAATTCATTGAATTTTACCCTTGTTTGATAGCTATATTTGTTGATGTAAAACCCTAAAATCAATATACCATTAACTTGCAAAATTAGGAAAAAAACCTCAAACCAAACTAAAAATTAAAAAACAAATGATTGGAATAATAATGAGAAAAGGAAAAAATAGGAAAAAGTTAACACGAAAAATGAAATAATGAAGAGGGAAAAAGGGTTACTTCATTGTAATACTCTTTATTTTTCCTTGTATTCATGGGGAATTGTATTGCATTATTTTTTAGAACCACGTCCTCTTTCTCTCTATGCATGTGAAATGAAGAAATCTTTACTTTTTACTTTTTTAAAAGGTCATCTTAGCACTCTTCACACTTCTTTTGATAAATTAAAAATAATTGTGAATTATTATTTGGTACTTTGATATATTAGGATAGCCATTTCTTTCCATGTAACAAAGAGGGGAACTGGTGCTTCCATACCAAATAAAAGCACCATTTCTTCCACACTTAAGAGGAGCCCTAGTGAATCAATAACAATGGGGAACATCGATGTGGCCAGTTAGAAGTGAATCATGAGTGTCTTTTTGGGTTATTAACATTCAGTGCACATGGGTCATAGGGCATAAGTGCTCCTAAATTAATGTGGAACATGGAAACACCTAGTCTAGAGTGGAGCATCAATGTAATTTTGGGTTGTTGGCACTACAATGCAAATTATTTTAAAAGTGTTGGTGCATCTAGATGAATGTGAAGCACTGTTGTGCCTTCGACAAAGTGGAGCATTGATTCATTTTTATCATGTTGTTTCTCTAATGTGCCTAAGGTCATGGATTGTTGGAGTATTTGATATTAACATGCATGGGCGTGTCGTAATGGTTGAGGTGCATAAGAAAAAGAAGCATGTGCTAAAACCTCTACTCATTTGTTTTTACTAGAATCCACCTCTAAAAATGGAGTAAGGAGAGGCAACTTTGCTAAATTTTGAATTTATTTATAGTTTTATTTAAAAATTTTAGCACCTTAATTGGATGTTTTATTGCTCGAGACCTCATGGTGCACTTAATAAGATGCTTTATGAAGACTAACTAGCACGTTTTAGCATAATAATTGTCTAAATATCCCTTTAGATCATAAAGGCATGCAACTAAACATTGAATATGAGAAAACCAAACACTTGCTCAAGCATCACTCCATTTCCACAAATGATCTTGAGGTTCTAGATCTAATCAGGGACCCTTTAATTAGATTCCTCTTTCAATTTCCTTTTAACTTGAAGAAATGACATTAATTGAAAATCAATTAGTAGAATAAGGGATCTTTGGTTTATTTTATATAGTTTAGGGTAGGGGAGGTCACATGTTTTATAGCTCAAATGATGAGCATTGGATTTATGATAATAATTACTTATCCTTTCTTATGACCGTGAAGGAATAAGAGATATTAGAGTATCACGACTACTTTTGTTTCATTACATGTGAATACCCCAAAACTCAATGTAAAAATAATTTTTAAACTTCTTTATGGATATTAAGTGAATCTATGCATTTACCACCATGTTGTGATGTGATAAGATCATCGTTATTTTCAATGTAAATAAAAATGGTGGAGACCATTAAGTTCCTAAATTTTTTAAATTTCCCTTTGTAAAAAAATCTAAACCTTGTTCATATACACTTAAAACTTTAGTTGTATATCCCTCTTGTAAATACATTTTTACATTAAAATGTATCAAGCCCCAGTGGTTTAGTATCAAGGCATCAAACCAATGCTTACAAGAACTTTTTAATGGTCCATATGATCCTGCAAGATCCAATTCCTCTAGGCTTTATGGATTACTCTGTTAAATAACAATCTTCCAATTAACAAGAATATCTCCAATTCATGATATTGGTCATTGGAGACATGTTTCTATGCAAACATTTTCAAAACTCTTCACGGTCTTGAGAACCTAACAATACAACACGTTTTTTGTTATTTAACTCCCACTATCGGGTTGCAAAAAAGTAATCCACACTCTTGGACATAGACATTCATGTGATCCTTAAATTTTTATACCTTCAAATCTCCTGATGGCTTGGTGTCAATATGCAACTCCACTTTGTTCCACTTTGGAGTTCTGGGCCTACGTGTTGTAGTATACCTAAGGGGGATATTATGGGGTATGTAGGCAGATACCCAAGGGAATAATGTAATAATGTGATGGGCCATAATTAATAAATAAATTGGTTAACCCACATTATGCAAGGAACCACAAGAAGTTAAGGAATAATGTGATAAGCCCATTGTATTAGATTTATGGTATTGAGAGAACCATGTTAATGACCCATGGTATTGTATGTGTGAAGCCTATATAGAGGCTAGAGACTCACCATTGAGAGATGTAAATTTCCCTTTGTAAAAAAAATCTAAACCTTGTTCAAATACACTTAAAACTTTAGTTGTATATCCCTCTTGTAAATACATTTTTCCATTAAAATTTATCAAGCCCCAATGGTTTAGTATCAAGGCATCAAATCAATGCTTACAAGAAATTGTTAATGATCGATATGATCCCGAAACATCTCATCCCTCCATGCTTTATGGATTTCTCTGTCAAATAACAGTCTTCCAATTAACAAGAATATCTACAGTTCAGGATATCGGTCATCGAAGGCATGTTTCTATGCAAATATTTTCAAAACTCTTCACGGTCCTGAGATCCTAACAATCCAACACGTTTTTTGTTATTTAAATCCCTCCCCACCCTCCATCATGTTGCAAAAAGGTAATCCATGTTCTCGGATATCGACATTCATGTGAACCTTACATTTTAGCACCTTCAAATCTCCTGATGGCTTGGTGTTGATATGTAACTCCACTTTGTTCCACTTTGGAATTCTAGGACTATGTGTTGTAGTATACCTAGGGGGGATATTATGGGGTATAGAGGCAGGTACCCAAGGGAATAATGTAATAATTTGATGGGCCATAATTAATAAATAAAGTGGTTAACACACATTATGCAAGGGACTACAAGAAGTTAAGGAATAATGTGATAAGCCCATTGTATTAGATGTACAATATTGAAAGAAACATGGTAATGACCCATGGTATTGTATGTATGAAGCCTATATAGAGGCTAGAGACTCCCCATTGACAGATGTCAAGGATTATTGTATTGATAAGCATATGGATCGTGGAGTGATCTCCTTCCTTAAGGAGTAGTTGTATGGTGTTGCCCTACCTCAAGGGTTTTGATATTAATAAAGATATGAAGATTCCATATTTTGTTCTTCTCTTGGGATTATTTGCATCTATTGGGCATATTTGCAAATTTAATATATTTGTAGGTCAGATCTATTACAAGTGGAATCAGAGCACCCAGGGGATATTATGGGGTACAAAGGGAGGTACCCAAGGGAATAATGTAATAATGTGATAGGCCATAATTAATAAATAAAGTGGTTAACACACATTATACAAGGGACCACAAGAAACAAATTCCATCTCAAGCGAGCGAGGCACCAACTAGATTGAGGGTTCACCTTTCTTTAGGATGGTTAGATGCATGTGCATGGTACTAGTGGACTACTCTTTTGAGTAGATCTTATTATTTGTGTTCTTCTCATGTTTCAAGGAAGAAACATGTTTAAGGGGGGTGGAATGTAGTATACTGTTGTGGCCAGCAACACCCCCCCCTTGTTCATTTAAGTGTTGTCCAAAATACTAAATGAATGGGGACCCTTAGTTAAATTTTAAAGAAAAAAGCAAGAGTTTCCTTTCTTCAAAATAAGGTTACCATCGTAAGCTTAGAAAGGTCTTTTGAATATTTTTAACCTAAGTCTACGATAAGGGAAATGTCTTTAAAGCCACGTTGCAAAAAGATAGGAAATGCCTCCATTTCTCTATAATATCAGTATGCACAAGACCCTCGTGTTAAGCATAACATCGCATCGCAATAAAGTAATACTCATAAGGAAAAAACTTAAAGATTTACCGATCTGCGATAACACCGATCGCAAGATCGCATATCACAGAAATGAGCTGGCAAGATTTGGCAAACATCAAACTTCTGCGACCTGCGATGTTGCGATCGCTGCGATATTATATTCTCGCGATCTGCGATGGTGCGATTTGCGATGGCGCGATCTGTGATGTTACGTAAGCAAATCATAAATCACTTCATCACGAATCCTTCGGGCACGCCATTCAAAGAAAATCCACTTACCATAATCTAACTCAAGATCATGCGCTTTTAATGATATTAAATGAACCAGTTGTCAGTTATTAAATGAAATGAAGACGCGTGCTTTTGTAAAGAATTACTTCACGTAAGGTGGCATATTTGATATATCTGTTGCATTTAAAACTCTCCCATCACCTTTCTTGATCAGTCATTTCCATTTCACTCGTAATCTGCAGGAACGAAGAGCTAAGACGATTCAAAGCCAAACGCAGGAAGAAATGGGAAAGAAAAATAAAGCTCAAGGCTCTGAGGTGAAGGAAAAGACAAAGGAGATGGCGCCTTTGTATACAGACACAGCCTGTAACAGAGACGTAGGGATATCGACATGGGAAAGCATGTACAGGCTGCTTGAAGAAGAAAATCCTAGAATAATGAAGGTTGCTGCTGTCGCGGGCTCACAACGCTCTTCCGAGGCGTCCTTAGAGGAGCTAGCATGTTCATTTCTTCACCGGATAGCAGCAAGGCCCAAAATTCTACCATATACGGATATGATCAAGTGGATACTTGACAATGTAGAGATGAACAACAGAAAATTCAAGGTTCAAGGACATGGGCTCATCGGATCATTCGCTGCGCAAGATTTAAAGCTTATGTATCATCTTCCTGAACCGTAGGCAACTTACAATGCACAATTCGTTAAGAAATTTGTGGCAGAGAACCCAAACCTAGCAGAGACCACCAAAGATTGGTCCAGAAAAGAGGAGCCGTTCAAAAAAGACAAAAACGGTATGTACAGCACTGGTTCCCTCACCTCTCCGTATTGTTTTGCTGCGGCCATGCTTTGTAGATTATTTGGGATGCCGGATATCAATAAGTTTTCTTCTGAATGGATACCATTAATAGATGCTGCCACAAATGCCGATATTATGGATTGGGCCAAGATCTTTTCTGATAATCTATACACGACTGTTATCAATTACCGGTCTAAAAGATCCTTGTCTCAAAGAATCTATCCTCCTTTTTATCTGTCCGCATATGTTATGGATTCTATTTGTTATGTGTCTAAATTTCCCACTATGGGTTGGAAATGGACTACCCAGGACCCATTACCTATCCATGTTTATCATAAGGTGTTATGGGATTCTCAGTTCGTCCCACACTTCTACCAGATTTTCCACGGGCTTATCTTACCCTTGTATAGAATGATGTATGATGAAGACCCCCCGAGGTGCTCACCCGAGGCACAGATAGACATCATCCCCACCGCAAGATGGTTTGGGGAAGAATGGTTCACCTATATTAGAGTGTTTGGAAGCACTGTCCCCCGCACATGTCCTACCTCTATATATCCCCGATAAACTTTTGGCTCGGGAAATTGCTTATCAAACCTGTTCAGAAGGCGGCCTGACCAAAGACCTAAAGGACAAAAAGAATGCCATATGGCCTCAGTTTCCTGTAGCTTGTGGGGCCTTCCAATTGTTCGATGTAGGACACGCTTTCACCGAAGTGGAGAATGTGACGTGTCTACAATTATTTAAATTCCCAGCTAGGCCATTTGACCCAAATGACGTTGCCCAAGATTTCACAACGAACGTCAAAATAAAAGTATTCGTTGGAAAGAAAGATTTGTTTGATGATTTGTTTCAGAGTAGAAGCTCACTCTAGGAAATTTTGTGGGAAGCTCGGTCGAATTTGTCTCCTGATGACCTCCAAAGATTCATGTTATACAGGGAAAGAAGGCTGGCCAGTGTTCCTCTAGAGAAGCTGCGACTGCCTGCCAGAGAACCAACTCCAAGCGTTAGCCTCAGTGGAAACTCTAGCACTTCCAGATCTAAATCTAACACTGCGCAAGGAGTGCCTGAACATTCTAAAGGGTCTGGAAGCGACCAAGGAAAAAACGAAGAAACAGCTAAAGATACAACTCAGTCAAGTGCAATGTCGCAACAGCAAGTTATCGCCTCCCTGCCAAGAGATGTCCCCCCTCCTGTCATCAAAGCGCCACTCGTCACAATAGAACTGGACAAAGAATGTGAAACCTTCAATGAGCTGATCAATCTTGAAGGGCAAGCCCCAAGAACACCTGTGAACAATACACAGGTAGCGCAAGAAGTGGTTTCGACCATAGTCAGCAGTGTCACAGAAATGGAGCACATTCCTATCGCTCCACCTTCTGAGCTTCTACTTAATGTAGAAGAAATTCCCCCACTGGATGCATTCTATAGTACCCAACATAAAGCAGTTGTAAGGAGACAGAGGAAGAAAAGAAAACTAGAAAATACACTGTCACAAGATGCTGAACATTTGGACGTCTTATGGAAAGACCCCAACAATAACCCAACTGAAAATCTCACTAATTTGTCTCAGATCGCAGGAGCATATGCTTCTGCAACTATTGACAAGGCATCAGAAGTTCAACAACTGTTGAAAGAACAAGAAGATCAAATACAGCTACTACAACGATAGTTGCAACAAGCCAATGCTAATATTGAAGCTTCCAAACAGCTCGAGAAGCTGCAGGAAGACTTTCAGCAGATGCAGATAGGCTATCAAAGAAGTCTAGACGAGAAAGGAAAGCAATTGCAAATTTTACAGGAAATGCATAAAGATGAGCCTAAGCTGGCAGAATTTATTTCAGAATCTATTGGCTTAAATGAGCAACTACTGCAACGACAGGAAGAGTTGGGACGTAAAATATCACAGTGGAGTCACTATTGCGAGCTGAGCGATAAAATCACCAATCAAGTGGTAGACTTGCGGAGTGACTATGATCAGAGTGACAGACGAGTGACGGAATACTTAACTTGGCAGGATGAAGATGAAGGGAAAAGAGCAAGTGCACCCAAAATAAACGAGAATCATAAAGAATTGCTCTTTAATAAATGAGACGATCAAATCACGCAGGCGGAACGAGCAGCGGAGATAGCGGCCACACAAGCAAGCATTCTTATCGACTATGTAAATGAGAATTTACACAGGGCCAATTTAATCACAGAGACCACCCCGGGGTACCTACCAAATAAGCTACAACTGGAAGCAGAATGGAAGCAGAAGGCGCAGGTAAAGGGAAAAGCGATCCAAGCATTAAACAGGTTGAATTGGGAATGTTACTGGGCATACTTGGTCAAGCCGCATAGTCAATGGATGACTGTGAAATGCATCACAAACGTGGCCGAAAAAGTAGTGCCAGCTCTCATAGATGTTGTTTTCGCAACCCAGCTCAGCGCAGAAGTCAGCCAGCCGACTCTCCTCAAGCCCATGATGAACACTTGCAGCTTTAAAGACCAAATTCAGAAGTAGCCTTATTTTAGAATGTTGTTTTTTCTTTTAAATTAGATTAGAAAAAGGACGGTCATTTGAAAACCGCATCCTAAATTTTGTAAAAACACTATTATTAGAATTAGGAAGTAGTATTTTAACCCTTCTCACACATTTAGAGAAGGGTCCAGAAATTTGTCAAAAGCTTGTCCTCGGAACATGCACTTCTGCACCCTCAGAGGAGGTTTTGATGAATGGATGGATCGAGATTTATTAATGTTTGCATTTGATGTTTGCTACTGATGTTGCACTTTTGTACTCTTAGTAGATGTTAGAACAAGTAGAGATAAATTGTTTTTGCTTGAAGCTTATGAGTAGAATTAGTCATAAATGGTACTTTTATCTCTTGGCCATTTCTGCTTATATTCTTAAAGTGATATACAGTTTTCAGTTGTTTATATGTTATTGCATGAATGTATGAGTTACCATTTGGCACTTCTGTACGGTGGAGCCATTTATTTATGTCTGATATATGAATAACTTATTATGCGATATGATGTTCACAACTGTTTTGCCTAACTTCTTATGCAAAGTGGTTTATCTTAATTGATTTCTATTCTTATGATAGTTGAATGATCTTTATTACCAGTTATTGTTTGAAATCTCTTTAGATCGCATAATAGAAGAAATACACCCCGGGTTAGCGTAGATTAGATGTGTTGTTTCTCATTAGATTACAATAGCATAGAGTTAGTTTAGAAGTTTGAATTGAATTAGCTTTAAATACTCTTAGATCAACATCATCCAACTCTACACACACACACCCTTAGATTGGGAAACTGGTCCCATTATCCCCAGTCGGACCCGCTATACCAAATGGATAAGGAGCTGCCAACCAAGGTCCGGACCGGGTGGGTATCCCCCTTGTTGTCGACCTGATTTTCGGGGCTTCAACATATACATGGGGGATATATTATGGGGTACATAGGGAGGTACCCAAGGGAATAATGTAATAATGTGATGAACCATAATTAATAAATAAAGTGGTTAACCCACATTATGTAAGGGACCACAAGAAGTTAATGAATAATGTGATAAGCCCATTGATGAGCCTAGGTATTGCAGCAAGAATGCTGCAACTCCCATGGCTACCAGCTTTACTTATCAACTCGGGGTTCGTACAAACTTGGAGGTGACTGTGCTATATACATAAGTAGAAGTGAAGGTACTTCCTCTTGTCACTGCTTATCTGGAAAAAGACCCCAGGGGTTCCAAGCCGGAATTCTATAGGGTCAGAAGAAGTTTGATTTCGATGGAAGGAGAGAAAACCTATTCTAGGGGAGAGCTATTATACTGTAGAAATGAAGAAAGAAATCATGTAATGCTAAACTCACACCAGACCCTAGCTAACCAATTAAACAACTATGTTAAGTAGAATTACTAGATCAATCACTAATCTAATGCTAATTATCCAAGTTGCAGAAGTAAAAGAATCAAACCTAGACTGAGGGGTAAATAATGGAAACTAAGCTAAGTCTATGTCTAAGCAGAAGAAGCAGTCAAAGGTCAAATTGGTGAAAAGAGGACGTGAGGGAGAAACAACGCCTGAGAACCGTTGGATCAGGCAGGTGAAAGGCAAATGAACAGTTGAGATCAAATCACAGGAGGGTACGTAGGTAGATGGGCAAACAGGGTTAACTACATGATGAATAGTGGAGATTATACTGTGTGGGTGGAGTGAGGAGATGGAAAGATAGGATTAATCGGCAGATGGACGGTGGAGATTAGATCACGGGTAGAAGAAACATGCAGAAATGAGGGAGTGGGTTTAGAGGGCGGTAAGCAGTATTTCGCGTGCCCATAAAGATGTAAGTAGTTTTCTAAAATTTGACGCAATTATCCTCCCTGGTCGACACGTAGGATGGGGAAACCACCCATTTCGCATGTCCTCTGGTGGATAACGATTAGAAAGAAATACATGTGATATGGCGTGATAGTTGTCGGATCTGGTGGGGTAGATCAATGGTGGAGTTTGACTGAGCTAGTTGGTGGGCGAGTGCATGATAGCCGTTAGATCTGACAAAGCAGATTGATGGTTGGGATTTTAAGTGCACGAAGTCAACCGCTAAAAGTGAATTTGGGCGGTGATTGGTCAGTTTTGTTGTGTGAGGCGATCTATAGGTAAAACCCATTTGAACGTGGATTAACAACTTCCACTCAACGTTTCATGCTGAAGGAGAATGAAAGGGGTGTGAGGGAGATCAAATGATGGGAAGAGAGCGAAGGAAAAGATGATCATAAAAGGAACAGAGTAACAACGTAGTGAAATCAGTGACTGTGTTAAACAACAAACTCCCTGTGAAAACCAAAACCCTATGTTTTTGGAGTTGCTGCAGGGTTTCTTCCTCACGTCATGGTCCCAGAGGGAGGAGGTGAGGCCGAGACACCTGTGAGAAACCTTGTGGATATTTTCTTTGCCAACCTACTGACTGAATGAAATCATAAATGATCTACTCTGCACTACTGTAATGAGACTACAACTACTTAAACAAATGAACAGTTAAACAATAAACCTCTGTAATGGAAATGAAATACTTAAGCAGATGAACAGAAAACAGGAAACTATGCTACTTAACAATACAATAAAGAGGAGCTTTGGCTACTAGGGTTGGGCCCTAACCCAAGATCTTCAACCCTCTGAATTAACTCAGTGCTAGCTCATAACAAAACTCATCTTCATTATATAAGAACACTGTATTACATCAAAACTGTTATAAGTCTACACTTGGACACAAAGTAGAGTAAAAAGTCTCAATACTTGTGATGCTTGCTAACTGACTAAAAAAATTGAGGTCCTAGCCTCTCTACTTATACATCTGAAGTCTCCAACAACTTCCTCAAAATTAGGGAGGCACAACTCCCAATTCAATGATAAACTCGTGCTTTCCCTTTCACTAGCTTGATTGCCTTCTAGTAGGGAGGCTACTTGTACTTTCACTTGCTTGGCTACCTTCTAGTACTCTTGATTTGGCTTGTTTTGCGCTCTCACTTTCTTGGCTTTATGTACTTTCAGCTGATGGAGGGATATTCAAATGGAGGGGCAGTAAATGAGGAGGATTTACCTCCTGTAATTCCTCTCCCTTTTCCCATTCAAATTTTTCCAAGGTCTTTTACCATAGTTCCTTACTGATATCTTTTTATCCCTGCATTTTCCTTGCTTTTATCCTTTATTCCTACATTACATGCACATTAGACCACAAAGCAAAATATCCAACTCTACTCAATTCATAAACAAAATATAATCAAAAGTATGCAATAAGTTGTGAGAATAGTTGGTTTGACTAAGCTAGGAGGTGAATTAAGCCAATTAAGGCCCATATAATTACTCAATGATGAGGCTCATCATCACCCCCCTACTGAAAGTGTTGCTATCCTCTGAGCAACTTGGTGCCTCTAGTAGCCTCTTTGACATCCTATGCTTCTGCTGTGGTCTATTCTTCTTGCTCGTAGAAGCCTTCTTTCGTTTGTACTTCTTCCCACTGATATTCTATGATCTTCAAGTTATGTGGCAGTGTTTTCCATCTCCTTATGCAGGCATGTATATTATCATTTCTTAGCAACCTAAACATGTCTTCAAAATGTGAAATTGCTTGCTCTTAGGCAGCAAGATATCTAAGTGCCAGCTGAGGATCATCTAAAATTAGATTATGGGTGTGGATTAGGGCCATGGGATTTGATTGTTCAACTACTTCTCTGTCCTTGAAGCCACTTAGCTCTTTTGTTTCTTGTTGTTCTTTCTTTTCTCTTTTTGTTTTCAGTGCCTTCTTCCTCTTCTGTTTCAACATCATGTTCCTTTGTAGTGTCTTCTTCATTATGTACCTCTGTATTAGTTAATTCCTTATCCATCTCATCCCTATCTAGCTCTATATCTTCTTCTTCTTGTTTTGCCTCCTCCTCACTGACAGAAGGACTAACACCATAGATGAAGGCTCTGATGTCATCCTCTGCTAGTAAGTAATTGAAGATTTTCCATGTTATAGGGATCCTGGGGTTTAGGAGGGCATCCTCAATGAGGATTTTGATCAACCCATGGTGAGCCAATGGTTGGGAATTTCCTTTATTTACTTTGCTACTGGAGTCCATGAGTGATTGCATAAAAAAATAGGGTATGCCGAATCTTTGGTGAACTGGTGTTTCTACCCCAAATCTTAGTTCCTCAGGCATTATAAAATGGTAGCCATAAACAATGTTGTATCTACCCTCACATGAGATATACTTGATGAGCATCTTGCTTGTGAGGCTTGAAGAGGAAATGAACAAATTCTTGAGAAAACAGCGTTTCCTGTGTATGTAATCCACTAGCCTCTTTTTTTTTCTTTTAGAGGGATCTGGCCACCTTTTTACTTACAAAACAACTACCTCTTAACCATTACAACTTGTGATCAAATGATGAATATGAGTGAGTGAGAAGGATACTTACCTGTGGCCTTAATGGCACGCTGCATTTGTCAAAGATCAGAGGTGCTCCTGAATGTCATTCTTCTTCCTCCTCTGCTATCTGTTGATGGTTTCTTGATTGCAGATCTGATGCTGCTACAACTATATGGTCAGGGGGAGTAGGAGTGTGTGTGAAGGCAGGGATGATGGTAGTGGATGAGGTGAGGGGTCCCTGTATAAATCACAATTTTCACCTGAATTGGAGCACTGAAGTGAAAAACAATGGAATTTATGGAGGGATGCATTGTAAGGAGTGGAGGAGATGAACATATGTGAGGCAAGGCCCCCTTTGGATCTTCTCTTTGCACCCTGATTGTCTTTCTCATCCTCCTGCAAATAACAATTATGTTTGTTTTTTTTTTTTTCTCTCTCTTATTATATACTAAAAAAAAACAAAAATACCTAGGATGCCTCAGAGAGGTTTTCACCCTAGATATTTGCCCTGGGCGCCTCAAGGAAGGTTTTCACCCAAGGATCTTATTTTTCTTTCCATTTTTCTCATCCTTGGACCACCTCATGGAGGTTTTCAACCCAAATATGGGACTCAGGTGCCTCATGGAGGTTTTCACCTGAATCCTTATTCTGTTTTTTCTTTTTTCAGTGACCTGGTGAGGGAGGAGCTGAAACTTGCTACACCATCATCACTGTCTTATTGATACTGTCAATGAACTCTTGTTTAGATAAAGGCCTCTTGTACATTTTCAGTCTGTGTCCATTAACTAGTAATGGAATGGCTTCTTCATCTATAGTTCTGATCTGCACTGAACCATTGTCATGGCATCTTTCCACCACATAAGGTTGGGGCCATATTTTTCTTAGCTTGCCTTTGAATTCTTTATACCTGGAGTCATATAACAATGCCCAGTCTCCTTCTTGAAATTTCTTTGCCTTAATGTGCGTGTCATGCCAGATTTTCCTCTGAAGATGAACTATCTCTGTGTGGAGGAGGGCCTGCATTCTGAATTCATCTAATCCATTCAAATGGAATAATATTTCTTTCTGTGCATGACTGAGATCCAGATATAGTTGGGCTTCCATCCTCAATGTATTATATTCAAATTCAATGGAAAGCAAATCCTTCTTCCCATAGACCAGCTCATAGGGTGTAAATCCAGTGGTGGTCTTCCATGTTGTATTATAAGCCTAGGTGGCCTCAACTAGTCTTTCTGCCCAATCCTTTCTGCTGTTGTTCACTACCTTGGTTAGGATGTTCTCCAGTGCTCTGTTGGTCACCTCCACTTGCCCATTAGCTTGTGGATGATAAGGAGTGGAGGTCCTATGCTTGATTTTGTGATGCTTGAGTAGTTCCTCAATCATGCTGGAGGTAAACTGGCTGCCTTGGTCTGTGACTAGCTCTCTAGGGTACCCAAATTTGTAGAATATATTCTCCCTTAGGAACTCAGCCACCTTTTCTTTTGTTGCTGCCTTAATTGCCTTGGTTTTAGCCCACTTAGTCAAGAAATCAGTGCACATAATAATGTGCTATTTTTGCTTTGAAGGAGGATTGATAGGCCCAATGAAGTCCATTCCCTACTTGTCAAATCGCTCAAAAGTCACTTGAGGTTGTAGGGGCATCTCATATCTTGGAGTAGGCTTTCCTATCCTCTGGCACCGATCACACTGAATAAGGTACTTGCTCACATCCTGATGAAGAGTAGGCAAATAATAGCCTGCTTGCAACACTTTGAATGTTGTCCTCTTTGCTGCAAAGTGACCTCCACAAGGCCCATCATGACAGGTCAGAAGGATGTCAAAGACTTCCTCTTCCCTTACACATCTTCTCAAGATTTGATCTAGGCCAATTTTGAATAGATTGCCCCCAATCTAGGTGAAGGGGGCACTTTTCTTGATTATCTTTCTCTTTTCTCTGGAGGGTAGGTTTGGTGGGAATTGTGCTGATACCAAATAGTTTGCTATATCAACAAACCATGGGGAGAGCACTGAAATAGCAAACAAATGCTCGTCTAGTAACTGATCATCCACCATTCCTTCTTCACCCATAGGCAGATTCATCCTAGATAGAAAGTCAACAACAACACTCTCCTTACCGGGTTTATCAGTTAGATCAAACTACTGCAATAAAAGTAACCATCTTATTATTCTAGCATTTACATCTGGTTTGTTCATTAAATATTTAATTGCAGCATGATCAGTATGCACAAATGTCTGATAGCCTGTAATGTAATGCCTAAACTTGTTCAATGAATGCACAACAACCAGGAGTTCTTTTTTGGTCACAGTATAATTTAACTTAGCCTTTGATAGGTTTTTATTGGTAAAATAGATGGCATAAGGCAATTTCTCCTCTACCTGACCTAAGGCTGCTCCTATGGCTTTATGTGAGGCATCAACATGGATATGAAAAGGGAGGGCCCAGTTTGGGCCTCTAAGGATTGGTGCAGTGGTTAATTTACCCTTTAGAATGTCTAGGGCCTCTTGACAACTCTTTGACCATATAAATTCAGAATCTTTGGCCAACAATCCAAACAAAGGAGAGGCTAACTTGCTGAAGTCCTTTATGAACCTTCTATAGTATCCAACTAACCCCAAGAAACTCCTAACATCTCTCTGCTTTTGTGAAGGTGGGACCCTTTGGATGATGGCTATTTTTTTTGGGTCCACCTGCAGTCCTTGTTGAGATATGGAATGACCTAGCACAACCCCTTCAGTCATTAAGAATTCACATTTTTCTGGACTGAGAGACAGGTTCATTTTAATGTATTTACGTAATACTTTGCCTAGGTTATTCAGGGCTTCTTGGAAATCACAACCATAAGGTGTAAAATCATCCATATATATTTCCACAGCATCATGCACTAGTTCAGAAAAATACTCAAGACTTCTCCCTGGAAAGTGGCAGGAGCATTGCATAAGCCAAAAGGGAGGACCCTATAGGAAAAAGTACCCCAAGGATAGGTGAATGTGGTTTTATCTTGGCCTTTTGGGCAGATTTGGATTTGGTTGTACCCACTGAATCCATCTAGGAAAGAAAAGAACTTCTTCCCTGTCAGGCCATCTAGCACTTGGTCAATGAAGGGTAGGGGAAAATGATCCTTGTTTGTGGCTTTGTTAAACTCCCTATAATCGACACAAATCCTCCCCTTACCATTCTTCTTGGGAACTAACACTAAAGGAGAGACCCACTCACTGTTAGAGATAGGGTAAATGAACCCTGCATCTAACAGTTTTTGTAGTTCTTCTTTGACAATGTCTTTAAGGGTTGAATTCATTCTCCTTTGTGGTTTCCTGACTGGCTTGCAACCTTCCTTGATGTATATGTGGTGAGTACACACTGAGGGGTGTACTCCCTTCATTTCCTTATAGCTCCAAGCAAAGGCTTCTAGGTTCTCTTTCAACAATTTTCATAATTGTTCCTCTTCTAAAGTAGAAAGAGATGGATTAATCTTAAATTTTTTCTCTGGACCAAATTCTATGGTTTTGACTTGGAGTGGGTTGGAATCGGCCAAGCATAAGTCAATTTGATGATTGTTCAGTGTTTCCTTTATTTCTTCTTTTAAGGGTAATGAACTAGGAGTTGGACTTTGGAGCAGGTGTTTAATTAAGTCATCCTCCTCTTGTTTTTCACCTCCTATGATTGTTTCCATAGCATAAAGTTGGGCAGAATAAAGCTCATCTTCTTCCTCCTCCTCCGACCATAAAGGTAAATCATGTTCTAGGGAGGGTTGAGCAGTAGGGTATAAGACTAATTGTTTGGACATATGCCCATTCTTGATGGTCATATTCCCATCTCTGCGGCTAATGTAGGCATCAGTTGTGGCCAACCATGGCCTCCCAAGGATGAGAGGGTAACCAATAAGCTTACCCTTAGGCTGGAGAACTAGGAAATCTCCAGGGTACTCCCAGGAATCAATGGAGACCATCACATCCTCCACAATTCCCTCAGGGGTGACTGTGGAACGATATACAAGATGCAGTGTTGTTGTGGTCTTCTTTAATGTCCCTTGGAGGTTAAGCTTGAGTATGGTGTCCTTGGTCATCACATTAATGGCAGCCCCAAGATCGATTAGAGTGTGTGGGACAATGGTGCCATTGATGTGCACATCAACTACAGGGCTTCCAGGGTTTAAGTATTTTGGACATATTACCTGGCCCAACATTAAGTTAGATAACTGCCCAATGACATTAATGGTAGGGGCATCCTTTTTTCTTCTTCTTGGATGCTTAAATCACTTCTCCTTAATCAATTTATTGTAAATAGGAACATCTTTGATTGCCTGGAGAAGGGGGATCTTTACACATAGGCTTTTCAATTCTCCTAAAAGTTTAGTTTCTTCTGGGGTAGGATGGAGTGGTTGGGCTAATCTTTCAGGAAAGGGTGGATTTGCTTTAAGGTTGCTTTCCTCTCTTTCTTCCTCAACCTCCCTATGTGGAGAGGGAGGTTGGTTATCTGGAGAATTCTCCCAGATCTTAGGTTGATCTCCTGGATTTATACAACATAAGTTGGGTATGATGTATCTCCATCATATCCTTGTTGAGCCCGCCTATTTTTTGGGTTTGGATTTGGATTGACAGGCATCTGGGGTTGCCTAGGTGGAGTAGAGTGCAGGAGTTGTGGTTGGGTAGGTGGTGGAGGTAATAGGGCTAGAACATTGTTGACTTGGGGCCTCCACCCCTCGGGTGGGGTATTCCACTGATGTTGTTGCTGAATGTAAGGTTGGAATGATTGGTTGGCTAGCTAGGAATGATACTAAGCTGCATAGGACCAAGAAGGGGGTGTAGGACAGGAAGGTTGAGCAGGGGCTCCTCAAGAAGGTATAGTTGTGGTTTGGTTGAGTCTGTAATATGCATGAGATGATCCTTGCATACCATGCTGGTATGCTCTAGGCCCAGGATGTCTCCTTTGGTTGATGTAGCAAAGCTGCTCAATGACCCCTTCAAATCCTTGATATATAGATTTGAGTCCAGGTAAAGAAGGGCACTTGTGTGTGGAGTGGTTTTCTTCACAGACTTAGCAAATCTCAATACAGTTCAATGGGCATTCATTCCTAAGATGCCTCTTGGTGCATATAGGACAAAATATGGCCAAGGCTCTCTCTGCTTCCTCTTGCTTCCTTTTGATATTCATGGAATCCAATTGCAAGGCAAGGGTTTGCAACATCTCACTTTTGAAGTCCTCTAGCATACTTCCAATTTCACCCTTGATGGATGAGTTGGAAGTTGATGTATTGGCCATAGGTTGACTACAACTACCCTTTTTCCTGGTTGCCTTAGAATGATTTCTAAATATAGTCTTGATATCCTCATAGGGTAGTTGGTAGATATCTCCTCCTGCTAACAAATGCAAGATATCTAGGATATCCTCCCTTACTCCTCTAAGAAGGACCAACTTCAGTGACTCAAGGTCAAGTGTGCACCTGGCCCTTTGGTAACTGAGCTGGAATCTTTTTTCATAGTCTTCTAAGGATTCATCTTGGCCTATGGTCATCCTAAAAATCTCTTCTTTAGTGTCTTTTTACCTACAGTAGTTGCTATATTTGTTATTAAAGTCCTGCTGCATCTGAGCCCAAGTTATGATGCTATCTCCAGGTAAACCCATGAACCAACGTAATGCTGCATCCTTGAGGGTAGATGGAAACAGTGTTAACTTTTTCTCATCCTCTGTATAGTCATAGCTTAGGCATATAACAACAAACTCAAACAGGAAAGTGTCAGGGTCCTCTGTGGTCAAGCCATGGAAATGAGGTAGAGCAGAGGGGATTATATTCTTCATTTTAGTGTCCCCATTGGTTTCCCTAATGGGGAAGGCACTCTCAATTCTCTCTCTATTTCCTTTGTCATCTTCGTTTTCAGCCATTAGTTCAGTAGGAATGGGTTCTTCCTCTTCTTCTTCCCCTATAGGTTCTTCAAATATGTCAAGTTGCTCACATAAAGGTTCTTCCAATTCACAGTAACCAGAGAAGAGAGAAGGTTGATTGTTGGATGTAGTGGGGGTATTTGGCAAGAATTTTCCTGAATTATCCCTATTCCTACGAGGCATGAAAGGAAATGTTTTTGGTTTTTTGTAAGATTTTTCTTTAAAGCTGGAAAGTACTCTGCAGAAAGGAAATTGCTGATTGAATGAAAATTACTAACAAAAAGGAAACTACCTACTAAATTGAAATTGATAAATGAAAGACTACTGACAGAAAGAAAACTACTTGCAGAATGAAATTGCTTAATTGAATGAAAAACTACTAACAAAAAGAAACTACTTGCTGAATTGAAATTCTACTTGCAAAATGGAAAGGAAACTAGATTTAACTTGCAGAATGGAAAGGAAAGAAGATAAATGACAAATGAAAGAAAGAAACTAGATTACTTTTGCAGAAATAAACTAATGGAAGAAAGTTGAAGACTAGAAGTAGAAGAAAGGAAAGTTAGAGACTAGAAATAGAAGAAAACAGTAATTCACATCCTACTCTGACACCTCCTCGGAAACGGCACCAAAAAGTGATGAGCCTAGGTATTGCAGCAAGAATGCTGCAACTCCCAGGGCTACCGGCTTTACTTATCAATCTGGAGTTCATACAAACTTGGAGGTGACTGTGCTATATACACAAGTAGAAGTGAAGGTGTTGCCTGTTTTCACTGTTCATCTGGAAAGAGACCCCAGGGGTTACAAGACATACTTCTATAGGGTCAGAAGAAGCTTGATTTTGATGGAAGGAGAGCAAACCTATTCTAGGGGAGAGCTATTATACTGCAGAAATGAAGAAAACAATCATGTAATGCTAAAATCACACCAGACCCTAGCTAGCCAATTAAACAACTATGCTAAGCAGAATTACTAGATCAATCACTAATCTAACGCTAATTATCAAAGTTGCAGAAGTAAAAGCATAAAACTAGACTAAGGGGTAAACAATGGAAACTAAGCTAAGTTTGTGTCTGAGTAGAAGTAGCAGTTGGAGGTCAAATTGGTAAAAAGAGGATGTGAGGCAGCAACAACGCCTTAGAACCGTTGGATCAGGCAGGTGAAAGGCAAACGAATGACTGAGATTGGATCATAGGAGGGTACGTAGGTAGATGGGCGAACATGGTTAACTATAGGATGAATGGTGGAGATTATATCGTGCAGGTGGAGTCAGGAGATGGACAGACATGATTAATCACCAGATGGACAACGGAAATTAGATCGCAGGGAGAAGAAACATGCGGAAATGATATCAGGTGATGTAATGGCCGTCAGATTAGGAGACAGATCGATGGTGGAGATTGGAGCGCTTAAAGGAACGCGCAGAAATGAGGGAGCAAGTTTAGAGGGTAGTAAGTAGTATTTCACGTGTCCTCAAAGCTGTTAGAAAGCATTAGAAGTATTCAGACTTTTTACTCTACTTTGTGTCCAAGTGCAGACTTGTAACAGTTTTGATGTAATACAATGTTCTTTTGTAATGAAGATGTGTTTTGTTTTGAGCCAGCACTAAGTTAACTCAGAGTGCTAAAGCTCTTGGGTTAGGGCCTGACCCTAGCAGCCAAAGCTCCTCTTTATTGTATTGTTAAGTAGCATAGTTTCCTGTTTTCTTTTCATCTGCTTAAGTAGTTCATTTCCATTTTAGAGGTTTATTGTTTAACTGTTCATTTGTTTAAGTAGTTGTAGTCTCATTACAGTAGTGTAGAGTAGATCATTTATGATTTCATTCAGTCAGTAGTTTGGCAAAGAAAAGATCCACAAGGTTGCTCACAGGTGTCTCGGCCTCACCTCCTCCCTCTGGGACCATGACGTGAGGAAGAAACCCTGCAACAACTCCAAAAACACAGGGTTTTGGTTTTCACAGGGAGTTTGTTGTTTAACGCAGTCACTGGGTTCATTACATTGTTACTCTGTTCCTTTTATGATCATCTTCTCCTTCACTCTCTTCTTGTCATTTGATCTCCCTCACATCCCTTTCATTCTCCTTTAGCATGAAAAGCTGAGCGGAAGTTTTTAATCCACATTCAAACTATTTTTACCCGTAGATCACCTCACATAGCAAAACTAACCAATCACTGCTCGAATTCACTTTTAGCGGTTGACTTTATGCACTTTAAATCCCAACCGTCGATCTACTTTGTCAGATCTGACGGCTATCGCGCACTTGCTCACCAACCAACTCGGTCAAACTCCACCATTGATCTACACCGCCAGATCCGATGGCTATTGCGCCATATTGCGTGGATTTCTATTTGATCGCTATCCGCCCGAGGGCATGCGAAATGGGTGGTTTCCCCATGCTACGTGTCAACCGGGGAGGTTAATTGTGTGAAATTTGAGAACATTGCTTAGAGATTTGAGGGCACATGAAATACTACTTACCGCCCTCTAAACCCGCTCCCTCATTCTGCACGTTCCTTTAAGTGCTCCAATCTCCACCATTGATCTGTCTCCTAATCTAACAACCATCGCATCACCTGATACCATTTCCGCACGTTGCTTCTTCCCGCGATCTAATCTCTGCAGTCCATCTGTCGATTAATCTTGTCTGTCCATCTCCTGACTCCAAACGCGCGGCATAATCTCCTTCGTTCATACTATACTTAACCCTGTTCGCCCATCTACCTACATACCCTCCTACGATCCGATCTCAGCTGTTCATTTTCCTTTCACCTGCCTGATCCAACAGTTCTCAGGTGTTGTTGCTCCCTCACGTCCTCTTTTCACCAATTTGACCTCCGATTGCTTCTTCTGCTTAGACACATACTTATCTTAGTTTCCATTATTTACCCCTTAGTCTAGGTTTGATGCTTTTACTTCTGCAACTTGGATAATTAGCATTAGATTAGTGATTGATCTAGTAATTCTACTTAGCATAGTTGTTTAATTGGTTAGCTAGGGTCTGGTATAAGTTTAGCATTACATGATTGCTTTCTTCATTTTTCAGTAGAATAACTCTCCCATAGAATAGGTTTTCTCTCCTTCCACCAAAATCAAGCTTCTTCTGGCCCTATAGAAGTTTGGCTTGGAACCCCGGCAACGGTGCCAAAAAGTGATGAGCCTAGGTATTGCTGCTCCCAGGGCTACCAGCTTTACTTATCAACCTGGGGTTCATACAAACATGGAGATGATTGTGCTATATACACAAGTAGAAGTGAAGGTACTCCCTGTTGTCACTGCTCATCTGGAAAGAGACCCCAGGGGTTCCAAGCCAGACTTCTATAGGGTCAGAAGAAGCTTGATTTAATGGAAGGAAAGAAAACCTATTCTAGGGGAGAGCTATTCTACTGCAGAAATGAAGAAAGTAATCATGTATAATGCTAAACTCACACCAGACCCTAGCTGACCAATTAAACAACTATGCTAAGCAGAATTACTATATCAATCACTAATCTAATGCTAATTATCCAAGTTGTAGAAGTAAAAGCATCAAACCTAGACTAAGGGGTAAATAATGGAAACTAATTTAAGTCTGTGTCTAAGCGGAAGAAGCAGTCAGAGGTCAAATTGGTGAAAAGAGGACGTGAGGGAGAAACAGTGCTTGAGAACCATTGGATCAAGCGAGTGGAAGGAAAACAAACGGCTGAGATCGGAGCGCAGGAGGATACATACGTAGATGGTCGAACATGGTTAACTACAGGATGAACGGTGGAGATTATACTGCACGGGTGGAATCAAGAGATGAAAAGACATGATTAATTGGTAGATGGATGGTGGATATTAGATCATGGGCAAAAGCAATGTGCGAAAATTGTATCGGGTGATGAGATGGCCTTCAGATCAGGAGACAGATCGATGGTGGAGATTGGAGCGCTTAAAGGAACGTGCAGAAATGAGGGAGTGGGTTTAGAGGGCGGTAAGTAGTATTTCGCGTGCCCTCAAAGCTGTAAGAAGTTTTCTCAAATTTGATGCGATTAGCCTCCCCGTCTGACACATAGCATGGGGAAACTACCCATTTCGCGTGCCCTCGGTTGGATAACGATTGGACAAAAATCCATGCGATATGGCACAATAGCCGTCGGATTTGGCGGGGCAGGTCAACGATGGAGTTTGATTGAGCTGGTTGGTGAGCGGGTGCACGATAGCCATCAGATCTGACAAAGCAGATCGACAGTTGGGATTTAAAGTGCACAAAATCAACCGTTAAAAGTGAATTCAGGCGGTGATTGGTCAGTTTTCTGTGTGAGGTGATCTACGGGTAAAAACCATTTGAACGTGGATTAACAGCTTCCGCTCAACTTTTCGTGCTGAAGGAGAATGAAAGGGATGTGAGGGAGATCAAATGACGGGAAGAGAGTGAAGGAGAAAATGATCATAAAAGGAACATAGTAACAATGTCATGAACCCAGTGACTGCGTTAAACAATAAACTCCTTATGAAAACCAAAACCTTGCGTTTTTGGAGTTGCTGCAGGGTTTCTTCCTCACATCATGGTCCCAGAGGGAGGAAGTGAGGTCGAGACATCTGTGAGAAACATTGTGGATCTTTTCTTTGCCAACCTACTAACTGAATGAAATCATAAATGATCTACTCTGCACTACTGTAATGAGACTGCAACTACTTAAACAAATGAACAATTAAACAATAAACCTCTGTTATGGAAATGAACTACTTAAGTAGATGATAGAAAACATGAAACTATGCTACTTAACAATACAATAAAGAGGATCTTTGGCTACTAGGGTCGGGCCCTAACCCAAGGGCCAAGAGCTTTAGCCCTCTGAGTTAACTTAGTGCTAGATCAGAACAAAACTCATCTTCATTATAAAAGAACACCGTAGTACATCAAAACTGTTACAAATCTGCACTTGGACACAAAGTAGAGTAAAAAGTCCGAATACTTCTAATGCTTGCTGACTGACTAAAAAAACTGAGGTCCTAAGCCTCTCTACTTATACATCTGAAGTCTCCAATGAATTCCTCAAAATTAGGGAGGCACATCTCTCAATTCAATGATAAACTCGTGCTTTCCCTTTCACTAGCTCGGCTGCCTTCTAGTAGGGAGGCTGCTTGTACTTTCACTTGCTTGGATGCCTTCTAGTACTCTTAATTTGGCTTGTTTTGCGCTCTCACTTGCTTGGTTGTTTGTACTTTCAGTTGATGGAGGGATATTCAAATGGAGGGGCAGTAAATGAGGAGGATTTACCTACTGTAATTCGTCTCCCTTGCCCCATTTGAGTTTTTACCAAGGTATTTTACCATAGTTCCTTGTTGATATCTTTTTGTCCCTACATTTTCCTTGCTTTTATCCTTTATTCCTACATTACATGCACATTAGACTACAAAGAAAAATATTCAACTCTACTCAATTCATAAACTAAATATAATCAAAAGTATGCAATAAGTTGTGAGAATAGTTGGTTTGACTAAGCTAGGAGGTAAATTAAGGCCAATTAAGGCCCATATAATTACTCAATGATGAGGCTCATCACCCATTGTATTAGATGTATGGTATTAAGAGAACCATATTAATGACTTATGGTATTGTATGTATGAAGCCTATATAGAGGCTAGAGAATCCCCATTGAGATATGTCAAAGATTATTGTATTGAAAAACATATGGCTTGTGGAGTAATCTCCTTCCTTAAGGAGTAGTTGTATGGTGTTTCCCTACCTCAAGGGTTTTGATATTAATAAAGATCTGAAGATTCCATATTTTTTTCTTCTCTTGGGATTATTTGCATCTATTAGGCATATTTTCAAATGTAATGTATTTGCAGGTCAAATATATTACAAATAGTATCAGAGCTCTTTCTAGGGCAAAGTGGAGAGATTTTTTTTTTTTTTTCATTTTTGGGGCGAGGAGTTTGCAGATCAGATCTGAAATTTTTGGTGATAAAGTTGTGAAATAAAAAAAAAACAGATATGAATTCCTTTTAAAAATATACCTAATTTAAAAAAAAATCGAATCGGAGTTTGGATGAGGGAGATATCACTGATTTAAAGTCAGTTGACTTGCAGAAATTTTTTCTGACGACAATTCGTGGATGATGACTCTCTAATAACTTTTTTCCCTTTTTGTGGGGAATTTTGGAAAAATATTTGCATATATGAGATCCTATTGAAAAATAACCCAATTCGAAAAAACAACCAATCCAATCGGAGTCCATATTAGGGAGAAATCACTGATTTAAAATCATTATATTTTATTTATTTATTTATTTTTATCTTTTATTTATTTAGTTTTATTTTTATTTATTTATTTATATATATATATTTTCAGAATTTATTGTAACGAAGGAACAATTGTAGCGCGAATCTGTGTTTCCAGATTGCTTAGATAAGGATTTCAATGACATGGGAAGATGCAGAATGGTCGTTCCATTTTCGAAAAAGGGCTATAATAACTTATAAGGATTTTGATTGATATTGACCGAGTTGTGGTCTTTTCAAAATTTGTTGCACAAAGTAGGTAATTTTTTCAAAACCCTCATTCTTCTACATGGCTTCTACTAAGCTATGTTTTACAGGAAATGTTGATGGCCCTACTATTGAATAATTCCTAAAAAGGGAAAAGTAAAAAAAAATGAGATTTTGGCAAAGTGCCACATGGATTATTTTTAAAGATGAGGTTGCTATATGGTGGGACTCACTTGACAAAAAGAAGTTGGTAGGCCTTTCCAATGAAGAATTTGAAAAATTTCTTTTGGACAAATGGTCTCATACTAGAAAACATGATAATGAGAAATATAAGGGGTTATTTTTTGTTGGTATCCCTTTATTAAAGGTCCATGGAAGTATTCAGAAATAGAAGATCATTGTGTTGATCAATCCTAGTTGCAAGTATAATTTTATCATTGTTAATTTGGCAAAAAAATTGCAAGTCCCAGTCCAACATATTAAGCACACATAGGATGATGATGATGTTGTTCAAATTTATAAAGATTTGAAGATTTCTATAGATAAGTATGTGATTCATTTTGATTTTTATGCTTCAGATATGGTTTATGTGGATGTTTTTTTGGGATACACTTGGATTGAATATGTTGGTACTATCAATACTAATGTGCAGAAGAAATTCCCGAAGCTCTGGTATAAAAAAAAGAAAATTACATTACAAGATATTTCCATCAATAAACAAGTAGAGCCAAAGGAGGCCCAAGCAGAAAACGCTCCAGGGACTAACACATAAGATAAGGAGTCTATGGTGGAAGTAATAATGGAAGACAAGAAACAACTGCAGGTGTGACAACAGGTACCATATACCACTCAAGATCCATCAGGTGGTGAATTGAAGAAAGATACACCATCAGTTAAAATTTCAGCATGTCACCACCCACACCACCCAACCAGACATCAACCAACAAGGGGGAAAAGAATTAGAACCAAGAAAAACAACCCCTATATGATACACGGATAGGTGCGGTGATCCACCCACAACAAATCAACGCAGAGGAACCACCGGAAACAACTTCCATCTCAAGCGAGCGAGGCACCAGCTAGATCGAGGGTTCACCTTTCTCTAGGATGGCTAGATGTATGGGCATGGTACCAATGGACTACTCTTTTTATTAGATCGTATTATTTGTGTTCTTCTCATGTTTCAGGGATGAAATATGTTTAATAGGGGTGGAACGTAGTATACGTAGGGGGGATATTACGGGGTATAGAGGGAGGTACCCAAGGGAATAATGTAATAATGTGATGGGCCATAATTAATAAATAAAGTGGTTAACCCACATTATGCAAGGGACCACAAGAAGTTAAGGAATAATGTGATAAGCCCATTGTATTTGATGTATGGTATTGAGAGACCCATGGTAATGACTCATGGTATTGTATGTATGAAGCCTATATAGAGGCTAGAGACTCTCCATTGAGAGATGTCAAGGATTATTGTATTGACAAGCATATGGCTTGTGGAGTGATCTCCTTCCTTAAGGAGTAGTTGTATGGTGTTGCCCTACCTCAAGGGTTTTGATACTAATAAAGATCTAAAGATTCCATATTTTGTTCTTCTCTTGGGATTATTTGCATCTATTGGGCATATTTGCAAATTTTATATATTTGCAGAGTAGATCAATTACATGTGTCATCATGACACGTGGCAACCTTGCCACATTACAAGACACCTATCACTCATTTTTCACCAAATCATTCGTATCATAAGGCTATTTCTAAGTGACACATGACTTCTACATGGAATTTCCACATCACTCTACCCACATCATTGCCATTTCCATGTCATGTCAGACATGGGAAATTTCACATAACAAACACCACAATTATTGCCCAGTATATGATAATAAAGTTAAATCATGTTTTAGCTTGATAAATAAGTATTTGTATTTAATAAATTTTTAATAAAGGTTAAAGCCTTAAATGCCTCAAATGGATCTATCGCAACCTATGGTAGTCTCTCCATGACTTCAATTCTCTATTCATTGAGTTCGTTGCCAATTTCTTCACAATTGTGTTCGCATCATTCACATTACTTAATATTAATAACAACTAACCACCTCAAATGCATACAATAATTCCCAAACAATCAATTTCCTAGCTATTTTCTAAGTGTGCAATTACTATGTTTATTCTCTACTAATTCTTGTTTCTTCCTGTGGAAATTTTCAAACTTCACTCTTCAATTGGCTGCAACAAGGATTATTATGACCCTTAGGAAAGGGAGGAAGTAAAAGTAGACCCAGTAGGTTGAGGACGTAGAGGCTAATAACCTGAATTCTGCCCTATTCTCATAAATCAATTATAAATTGCATCCAAGGAGAAAATCCTTTTCCGAAATATATAGGTTCTTGGAAGAACCAAACTATTGAGACTTAGAAATTGAAGAATATGCCACTTTACGAGACATTGAAAAGTCTTGTTTGCATGGGATAACAACCAAAATCATGCTAGTTCCCTACACAAACATGGTCCACTAGGCACTTGACCATGTGGAACTTATGATGTAGACACTCTGTAAAAGCCAGAGGACCATAATTGGATCCTTGAAGCCCAAAGACATAGATGTAATTTATTAACTTCCTCAATCTGAACTCACTTATAATAGTTCTTTTCTTCAATAGTTTCATAATGAAGACCGTGTGCAATTTGATTTAGAAATGCCTCAATTAATTCGATATTAGTGTGAAGACAAAAATAAATTCCATGTAGAGATCTCCCAAAGATATGCCACTTCCTTCTACAAGGTAGTACATTACTATGACACCACCTTGATGGGTTTATTATATGACGAGAATAACCCTTCTCAACTCTGGCTAGATTGGTTCCTGATCACGCACAAAGCATTACATGGCTTTGTCTTCAATTAAGATGATATCCTATTTGATAACCTCTATAGGAACATTGAGTCATTCCTTAAGATATAATCAGGAGGAGTAACTCCCTCTTTTTATATGTTAGCTTATTTAATATATTCCAATTGCATTCACACCCCTTCCCTCTAATGAATTGGCATTGGACCCTTAGTTTTGGACACGTGCATATTTATAATTCTAAATTGTGGGAAGAAAGTTTTAAGGAACATTTTTATGAAATTTGCATTATGTAATCTCCATGAGATAATATTTGGTTCCATACCACCCAAATTTATAGATGAAGCCATGAAAGAATGTGTTGTAACTTATTTTTACCCTAGTTTTTATTTTATGTTGAAAAAGAAAAATAGAAATATAGAAAAAGAAAAGAAAGAAAGAAATGAAAAAAATGAGAAAAATAAATAAAAAATTAGAAAAATAAAGAGAAAATGAGTAAAGGGATCTATATATATATATATATATATATATATATATATATATATATATATATATATATATATATATCTATATATATATATCTATATCTATATATAGCCCAAAGAGTTAGGTCAGTTGGTCAAAATCAGTGCCTCGCCATCGGGAGGTCACAGGGTCCATTCTCCCTTAAGCCCTTGGGGTTAGGCCTAACTAGTGGGCCGCGGGGATAGATTCCCTTCAGGGTCGATCATCCTAGATTTTTCCGTGGACATAGCGCCACCCGTTGACCAGGGTGTCCGTGAACCATAGCCAATATCTATCTATATATCTATCTATATATATATATATATATATATATATATATATATATATATATATATATATATATATATATATATATATATATATATATATATATATATATATATGGTTGACTTAGAAGTGACTGACTCGATTCTGGAGGGGATGGTCAATTAATCAGACAGGGGCTTTTCAAAGATGTAGCAGTGTTGCTGGAGGCCAAATATGAATAAAATGGGATGGATGCTACACAAAGATGTATGGAATACTATAACAGGACTCAAGAGGACTTGAAACAGACTCCATGGGTACGAGGGTGACTCATCTTGGATGCTCTGAATAAGGGTGACTCGATGATGCTGCCACATGGGGGAGGGGGGGCAGAGGGACCATGAAAACATAAGTAAATAATGGTTACTCATGACGAAAATCAACACACAAGTTGACAAGTGCCAAGGAAAAGTGATACCAAAGTACATGCGACTCATATGGCTTCCAGGTGAAATGACAAATTACCAAAATCAAATAGAGGCCCATTATAGAACTCGGTGAAAGCGTTCCAACAGTGTGGACGGTTTGTCAAATGGAGCAATGATTTGGTCATAATGGTCGATGAAAAAACTAGGGTTTTTCCTATAAAAGGGATTTTTTCCCCCAAATCCAATTCATAGTGAGTAATTGGAGAACTTGGAGAAGGCCCTAAATCTTGTGGAGATCGAAGTAGACAAACTAACCATTGAAATCAAGATCTGTGACTTTCAAGTAGGTTTCCTTACTAGTCTAAATAATGGCCTTAATGCTTCTTGGAAGGATGGTTCCTAGTGAAGAATCAACGTAAGAAAGGAATATAAGAATGAACTACTATAGAAGGTCTAGGATCATCCTCACCCACCATGTCAAAAATGGCGACCGGGTGGTACGTGTGGTATCAAATAGAGTAGAATTTTGAATATATGGTATCAAACATCTACAATATGTGATGTGTCTATGGCTCGTCGAAGAGGTCGTTAGGAAAAACTATCCTAGGAAAGAAATGATAATCAACCATACCTAGATCATTGGGGTCTAGGCCGAGACTTATGTTAATCAAGTGAGAAAGTAGCTAGGAGCAATCATGCCCCCAAGTATGCGATATTTCCCCTCAACATGTGATGGGGGAGGGGACTTATCAGGTGGGAATTATTTACCCTAGTTGGATGAGTTTGTGGAGTACCATTATGTTCCAAGTGCTCAAATCAAGGATTCAAGCAGCTCATCCTGCAGGCACAAGATCCTCAAGGGGATGATGAGGAGATGTAGGGGCATAGGTTCCCCCTAGTTTGGTATGGATGGATGTAGCATGCTATGGGCATGCCAAATGTATTTAGGATAGTGGACTCTAAACACATTTTGATGATGTGATTCACCATTTGTTTATGTTATGGATGTCTTCTTGTGAGAAAAGTGGATAGATATAGTTAGAGAAAGGAAATATTGAATTACCAATCTTGTTTTGCATTGTATATATAATTCAAATGGAATGAATTTATGGGTTTGCATAAATGATGTTACTATACCAAAGAGAAACTTCAGATATAATGAAATGATGCTCACCTACAAAACATGGTTATTGAACAACGACAATGGCGAAGGGATTGGGTTGTTGAGGTAAGATGGAGGGATGAGTAAGTGGATAATCCCAAGAGTGATTTGAAGTGATATGAGACTCTAGAGGTTCTTCTAAATGGGGAAGAATAATCATACTAGATTCGACACTACCAGATGCACTAGGAGGGTTGGGGGGAATTTCTTCTCCTGGACTCTAAAAAATGGATGCCCCCTTACCCAAACATTGAGTGGTAATGTAATGACCACAAGGTTTCTGCGGTTCAAATTCATGGGTTTGAAGTAAGAGGTTATTGAACAAATCAACCTCACCATGGATGAAGTCTTTAGACTCCACAACATATTGGTCATGGGTTTGCTACGAGAGGACGTACACACGATGGTGCATATCATCCCAAGGCTAGTCAGGGGTGGTCATGGCTTCCATGATGTCTTCATCAGAATGGAATATGGGGGGACTGGAGGAAGAGAGATCACATGATGAAGAGCATCTACCTAAGGCACCTTCATGAGGGACAAGGTTCATATGCGCACCGTCAAGGCAGGGAGATAGGTAACTAGTAGATGTAAGATCTGTCGATGTTGAGACCAAAGTGTTCATCGGAGAGGGTTCAATAAAATCACAACATGATACATCAAGGGAGTCCCAACACATCAATCTCATGGATGATGATCGGTAGAGAATAGGAGTGGTACTATCCGTTATCTCAACATCAAGGGGAGGGATCATAATGGGTGGTTGAGAGACCTCTTGTTCTAGCATAGGGGTGGGACCAAAATCTATAGGTAGAGGAGAGGTGGAATCACTACAAGCAGCCTCTAATTATTGAAGCACTTGAAGTGTATCACAAAAATATTCAAGACAGGGATAGCGATGAGAATAATGGCCATAATTATCACACAAAGCATATGGGTGATTCATGCGTAATAATCTATTATTATTAGTTGACTTGGGTAAGGTGACATGGACCTCAAGAAAGTTAGAATAAGGGAAGGTATTAGAGACCACATTATTGATATGAGGGAGTTTAGGAAAATTATTGGTACCATGACCAATAACATCACATAAAGCGCATGGAGGAATAGGATTTTAGCAGCTTACTAGGGGCTATAGTTATTGGGGGTGCCTTGCATTTGGTTCCCTTTTTCTGAGCTTTCCCCCCTCAACAGACACTTTCACAATAGTATAGGTTCCTGTTGAGGTTACTATGGAATTGAAGTAAACGAAGAGGTAGAAACAATAGTTTGAACTGGGGTCAAAGTAGTGTAAGTTTTGAGTTGATTTGGGGGAGCGTTTGCGGGAGGATCAATGTACCAGACTGGGATCCTAAAGGTAATTTTAGGTAAACTCAATGTAGCCATAGTAGGTGTAGAATAAACTCTTGGGGGTGGAAATAAGAATGTTATATGACCAAAAAGGTAATGACTGGAGATAATTACTTCGATATGGTTGAAACCTGGGAGAATGGTTCCAAGCTAAAAGGGACTAGGAGAGATACCAGTAGAAGGAAGGGGTCCTTGAGGAGTGATACCAGAAGGATGAGTTGAGTTGGGGATAGTAGGTTGTCGAGGTGTTGGCTATTGTGAAGGAATACCAAACCGTTTATGGGCGTCCCATGATGCTTTGAGCATGCAAACATTGGATGAGTTAGGGTAAGAAGGAGTAGGTGGTGGACCATAATAAGCACCAAGTAAGGTGGAATATTTGTAGACTCCAGGAGAGACATTGGTGAGAGACGAGACATTATGATTTCCAGTCATCGATGAGATGGTGGACTAAGGTGAATTCTGAGACTTAGGATCATAGTACGCCAGTTGATCGATAGTGACAATCTTTCCATTACTAGGGACAAACATCTTATGATGAACTAAAGATTTGACAGCTGCCATAACATAGGTATAACTACAACCCAAAACGATGTTGTAATCTAATGGGGCATCAATGACTTCGATGTCAATATAGACAGTCTTGCCAGAAACAGTGATAGGGCAGTTGCGATATAAGCAAGGGGTTGTGAAGGATGTACATCCCAAGCATAGAGAGTGATGGTGGAAAGGGATAGTTCCGGTGAACCAAGTTTCTTCCAAACACTAGTAGGAATCACATAGGTGGAGGTGCCTTCATCTATGATACACCGTTGAACAATGGTGTGTCTTATGGAGACTAATATTTGAAATGTGACGGATGAAGGTAGGGGAGGATGTTCCGACTTGTCAACGTCAAATACAATCATACGATTGTCATGGGGATCCACAACAGCCAAATTTGAGAGTAGAGATTTTCCTTGAGATGGGCACATCTAGAGGACTTCCATTGTTGACATGGCAGCAGGAGATTATGCCAAGTCATCTACTATGTTATAGGTATGGGCGAATTTAGTAGAAGTACCTTTTCGATGTAATGGAACTTTGGGGATAGCCTATACCTTAGGTGGAGGGATATGTAAGGTACCATTTGATGATGAAAGAGGCTCTATGGAAACTTGAGGTTGGGACTCAGTCTCTGACTTAGCAGGTGGTTTATCATATTAGTGTGATCAAGTTTTAAGGTTGACCTGTTTGGTATTGAACTCATAAGAATTAATCATAAGAATCTAATAATCATTGTGACCATATGGTGGAGGTAGCAGAGTTGCATGACCTTGTGTAGGTTGAGCACTAAGATATCCTTGGTGAGGAAAAGGATTGGTAAACAAAGCTAGTTGAGATGAAATAGGAGGAGGAGGAGGAGTTATGGGATGTGACCCTCTAGAAGAAGTTTCTTGAGATTCCCATACTTGACACATCTGAGGTAAAAGGGGACACTCATGAGTATAATGGCCACGTACTCCACAACAGGCATAAGGTTTGTTCATACGAAGATCCATTTTTTGCTTGGTTTGTCCTCCCTGTTGCTGGGTTGTGGGGTTAGGTTGGTGTCCCTAAGGTGCATTAAGTGGTGGACCCTGGCTACCTTGATTACCTTGAGATTATTGGTTCCGATTACCTTTCCCCTTGTTCCTTTTCTTGGCGTTAGGGGGATTGGTTATGTTCTGCTGAGCATACAATTGATTTTGTGAAGGAGGTTGTTGTTGTGGTAGGTGGAGGAGGCATGTGGGGCTGGGGCACTAGTGTCGGCAAGGTTGGAGTGTTAGGTGATGAATACATATAATAAGGAGATGGGGCAACATTAGGATAAATAGGTGGAGAAATAGTTGGCCCTAGCATCTATTGATGCAGATGGGGATATTTATATGACTTGATGGGACCTAGATAAGAGTTTCCATGTGGAATAATGGGGGAGGCGTAGGTGTAAGAGGAACTGCTCCCTCCCGAGGGTTTACCATAACTCATTGAAGGTGGAGCATATGGCTGAATTTGAGGGTGTGAAATGGTTCCAAAAATATCATCAGCGACATGAGATTCCCCCGATGCATTAGTAGCACCAGGTTGAGACAAATTAAGAATGAAAGTATAAACATAACTTGACTGGGCATAGATCAGATCAAATTTCAAGGCTACTTGGAGCACATATTTCTCAGATTTGGGGAAGTGATAAGCGCCATCTTTCGCAATGGGGGAAAAAAGAGATCTAAGAAAAAATCCATATAGATGCGGTCTTCAAATTTAGGATCTCTACATATGCTCCTCCTTCTACGCCATTCATGAACATGGTCAGATAGGTGAGTGGTTGAAGTTTGACAGAAAGAAGTGAATAGTTTGGTACCAGTTTCATAATGGATAGGTAATTGGAAATAGGTAAGGAAATATTTGGAAAAATTCGCAAAAGTGGAATGAGAGGCTTTGGGTTGATCGACATACCACTTATCAACAACTCCAGTAAGAGTGCATTGGAATAGATGAAGATAGATGGAGTCTTTAGTGATAGAATTGGATGAACACCACATATGGAATGAGAAAAAAATGATTTGTGGGATCTTCTCCAGGATTATATTCAAACTTAGGGATGTCAAAAGGGAGTTTAGTAGGCATAACTATCCCATTGGGACCATGGAGAAGAGGATCATTGATGAGATGGTTGAAATCAGGGAGACTCAAGCCAACCATAAAAGGAAGTAATGGAGTAGGAGTGACCATATCGGTAGAGGTCCCACTTGTGGGGTCACCTTGGTTAATACCTGGGATACCACCTTATTTTCTTACACCCACGTTGGTTCCTAACATGGTGACGGTATGAGGTTAAGAAGATGCAGACTCAAAGGAAGAACTAGGAGAATTAGTAGAACCAGAGTAAGAATGATGACTTGATGGAGGATTGGGAGGATGAACTCTAACTCGATGGGGAGGAGTAATATGTCCTAATGGAAACTGAGGACGAAGGCCTCAAATTCTCTACGACAAATGCCTAGGGGACGCAATGATGTCAAGACAATGATGAATCGAATGACTAAATGGTGATGATAGGAGTAAAAGAGTAACAAACAACAAGAAAACACCTAGAGTTGTAGTTTCAAGTGCAAACTAACTATATTAACAATGCTACTTTAATACAAGCAAGCACGTCTTATCAAAGAAAATGACCTCTAGACTATAGGTGGTCTAAATCCTCAAATAATCCTAAATCTATTGTTTGAGATGGCCTTACAAAGAACTTCTTACTTGATGGAATCTCGTCTGCGCAAGTAGAGTTGTCCAGAGAAAGGTAGGGTAGAGAACTAGTTGCTTCCCACAGCTAGTCCTATAGGGTGTTTTCCTAATATTGGTCACTATGGTTACCTTCGTCCACATAAAATTATAAGGACTAATATTCACAAGTGGTCTAATTTTCCATTGTTTTTTCTAAAAAAGGATTCGACAATTTCCATTTTTTTTCTAAAAATGATTCACTCAAATTTTATAATATAAAATTATTTTACCTTAAAAGTTGGAAAAACTGTATAAATACTATATATAAAACTATTAGAAATTTCCATGCTTTTACGAAGATATCAAGAAACATTTTATAATTTGAAATTTCAGGACTAGTAAGATTCTCCAAGCTTTCTAAACTTTAAGACGAATGTTCATCCTTAAAATTTTCCCTGCCTTTGTCCCTTGGGGTTGGTCGAGTCTTGAGTTTCTTGGTGATCGTCCAATGTATGATATTACCTACCATGGGTGTGGTAGCACTGAGGAGAACTGCTCGCATGATGACCTAGCCTAACCCCCTCTGAATCAGGTTTCTGACACACTTCGGATTTGGACTGTGGGATGGTGAAGGATTTTAAGCTCCCTAATATGTGAACTTCTATGTCTCAATGTAAGTGATTGATGGGTGTTATTGGAAGCCTATCCCACTGATCCTACACCTAAACTACAAATATTGTTTGGCCCTGGTGCCCAAGTGGGCTTAATCTATGTATGTTGAATTATTAAGGTGTAGTGTTTCAAGTCTTGGCTTGGTGGTGTTAACCAAGCTCACGTTCGCTTAGGGTGTGAGTGTGTGAAAATAATGTGTCAAGTGGATGAGTTAATTGAGAATTTTTTATGATGCCATGTGCTACTGAAAATAAAGTGTTGAAATATTGTAAATAATGTTGAAAATGACAGAAAAATAAACAACCAATCAAGCACACAAAACTTGACCAAAAAGGCTATCAAGAAGCTAAGCAAGATATGGAAAACAAGCTACTTAAAGACACATAAAATGCCTAAAAGACCTAATGTCAAAGGGACTAATATTTAGAGGAACTAATCTACTGTAAATGGTGTAAACACAAAAATATAAATCAAAGGTGACAAATTCTGCAAAGGATAGGAAAGAAGCTCTAAAAACCTAGGATTCTCAAGGGGATCCTAAGGGGAAGGAAAAACCCAAAATCTAAAGGGAGAAAATGTAAAATAAACCTATCCAAAAGTGTTGTAAAGTAATGGATCATATCTTGAAAATCAGTGGTTGAAAAGGTTGAAACCCTACACTCCTCACCCAACCAATCTCTTCTTAATAATGTGGAGGTTACTCTAAACCCTAGGGGCCTTTTTCCTTCCTCAAAGAGAAACTCTAAAAGAATATAGGCCTAGGGAAGACTGACATAGAGATAAGAAACCCTTCCTAGTCTACACACAACACTCTCAGCAAGTTTGAAAAAAATCTGAAAAATTCTTGGAAAATTTGCAAAATGCTGGTACTGACCAAGAAATAGTGGAAAACGTAGTTATTGGGCTAAAAGATGCACTTTGGAACATAGATATGGGGCTGAAAATTACGTTTTTCTCCTGAGACTCTCGGTCGACAGATCTTGCACGAATCTTGTTTTTTCTTACTCGACTGGTACCTATGACTTGTGAAAAGAGCCAGATAACCACCAGAATTCGAAAATTTTACAAAAAGGAAAGAATACTATAAATAGAAATTGAGAGGCTATAAATAGTTGTAGAAAAGCCTAAAATTTACTGAAACTATAGTCACCCAAGAACATTCTTATTATACTAGTGGAGTTGCCATTTGTTAGTATGAAATTTCTTGGAAGGTGTGCCAAAAATAGCTCACTTAAGTCACTAGTGATACATGACCCTAACAACAATTTGTGGATGCTTACGCTTCATATGTACAATAATAAAACTAGAAAAATTCATGACAAACAACATATGCGATCCAAAACAACAAAAAACAATATATATCTAATGTAATAACCTAAATGGAAAGACTTTTAAAATGAATAATAATTTTTTTATTGATAACATTTGGTGAAGAAGATCTACAAAAGGGTGTGCAAATCCCCCTTTGTGGAGGGGGGGTGGGGTCCATTGATGCTTTATTAATCAATTCTCTCTCTCAATGTGTGAAAAATCCAAAACAATGTGGAGAACTCAAGTGGGAGATCAAATAAAAATAGACGATAATGGTGACGATGATAATGATCATGATGGAGAATGAATGGAAAAGCCTCCTATTTATAACAAAGTATTGATTTAATCTCGAAAATGCAGAATAATAAAACAATATTGACCAAATCAAGATCTAGCCATTAGGAATACATTATTATATTTTTTGGAAAGAGAAAAGATATTCAAAATGGTCAAATATATTTATTTAGAAATAATTAACAAATAAAATGATTTGTTAATTATTTCACGAGGATCAAGAATGGTGTGAAATTGAAATAATTATTAAATAGTTATTTAACAATTATTCCAATAATAAAATTAAGGAATAATAAATCAATAGTGATTTATTTAATTATTCCTAGGGGATTTAGTCAAATGTGACAAGGAATAATTATCAAACAATAATTTAATAATTATTCCTAGAGAAAATTAAATAAATAATAAATAATGATTTACTCAATTATTCTCGTGGGGTTTTTAAATTTTAATCAGAAAATAATTTAATAAAAATGGTTTACTAAATTATTTCCCATGTTGAAAGTGATTTTACTATGGTAAAATAAATCCTACAGGGTGTATTTTGATTCACCTAGTTAGAAATGGCTTTTTTGGTGATAACAACAAGGGTACAACAACTACCCTTGATTATGTTGTTGAGTTTTGTTGGGAGAGGGATCCCCCAAAGGTAGTTTTGGGGCTAAAAGCCCGTGTTTGAGTCAAATTTTGTAATAAGATTGTAAAGACTTCGCATTTTGTGGTTGCGGAGTGCGAAGGTGTCATGTGTCGAAAAGGGTAGTCCGCCCTTAGTTTTTTAAAGTAAAGTCGGTTGTAAGAGACCTACCCATTGTTTGTGGACTATGGGATTGTATAAAAAGAGCTAAACTCTAAGTAATTAGAGGCATTGCTCATGTAAGAGAGTCGTAGCTCTGAATTAAGAAGTCTAATATTGTGTCTTAGCATAGCTAGAGGCTCTGCAGTTGAGTGCACAGAGGCCTAGGGTAGGAAGTTCGCAGCTGAGTGCGTGGACCCCTACAACTGTGTGCGCAGGGTGGACAGAGTTTGTAAACACTTCAAATATATCAATAAAGAGAGATATTCTGCAATTTCTGTGTCTTTGTTCCCTTGATGCATCTTGATATGTTATGTATGAATTTCCGTTATTATGCTTATGTGATGCACGAATGAATGCAATTACATTGAATAATTGAATGCATTTACGAATATATGTTGAAACGGTGTTAACTATAATTGTTTGATAAGATGATCAAGTCACTTAGATTAATTGGGGAATCTACACAACAAATTGCCTTAGTAGTGCGAAAGTACCTGAGCAGTAGGTTAGGGTTGTATGAAGGTTGATCGTACCCTTTCGCTGAGGTATTGAAGGCTGGAATAGAGGGCTAGTCTTGTAAGACCTAGAGCGAAGCAACCTACTTGAGGGCAGGGATAGAGGGAATCAAACACCATCATAACCATCTCAGGGTGCAGAATCTTGGTTCCATCATCCCCCCATACTACTTCGGGTGAGACGCCAGTCCCTGCTTCGTGGGTTGATGCCGAAAGGGCTAGTAGTGTAGGGATTTGTTTGGCTAATTAATGTTGAACCTGGGTTAGGCCCCCTCAAGCCAAAAAATGGTTCTGTTGCCGGGACCGGAATATGCATAAGAGATGTGTGATGTCGTATCACTGGAATCTAACTAAGAAGGAGATCGGAGACGGGTTGGATAGAAAGATCCACGAATTTGCGGCACAGGAGAACAGAAACCCCGCAACTGACAAAGGTACAGTGGTTGGACAGATACCTGTACACAAATATCCACGAGATCTTTTTCTGCTCCTTCCTAATTGAGCTATACAAGCAGATTGTGAAGCTCGCAGATAGCCAATATAGAAATTGGAAACATCTGAGAACAAGATTGCTTGCGCTATTGATCATTAGCTCGATTGCATCATAGGAGGATTTATAATTGAATTCGCGGTTGACACCTTAGTCAGCTACAGCGAGGCAGAGTGACACTTTTTCAAAGGACCATAAGGTAAGTACGTGAAATCTTTGAATACCTAGATTAAAATCCTATTGTGTGAAAAATGGGTTATGCAGCTACCTTGATGTTCGGAACTACACGAAGCGGAAAAACTTACAGGAACAAAGGAAAAAAGGGTCTGGAGTATAGTCCATTTATTTCACCTCTGACTTCAACACCATCACCTCCAACTTCACTCGTACCACCTCCACCTCCACCACAGTTCAGTATAGAAAACTCAGTGAAGCTACCCTTGTTCAGGGCTTGGGAAATGAGGACCTGGACCAATTCTGGTTCATTGTAAAAGTTGTATGGAAAGCTCAGGGCGTTACATATGACAACATGAAGAAGGAGACTTTGGTTAGTACTCTGTAGGATCACGCGCTAACACAGTATATCAAGTATGCTAATGATAACTTGAATGATAGAATGGTAGAAATCCAGACAACACTGAATAGAGAATTCAGTAGGCCTAAATCTGAAGCACAGTCTATTGTAGGGTTCAATGAAATCGCGATGCAACCAGGCAAGACACCTTGGGAACTAGATTAGAGGTTGAAGTGTACAATCTGCGAAGCCAACATGAATTTGACAGACGGACATCATCACGAGTAGTTTGTGGCTTCGCTCCTGCCACACTTAAGGGTTGCACTGTCGCAGCAGAAGATAACCACTTAGGTGGAGGCCTTAGAGATTTCCATGAGACTACATGAAACTCCAATGTAAGATCCAAACCTGCGGGTTCAACATATCCATGTGCAGTTGAAAAATATTTTCCTTGAGATTAAAAGCTTGAAGTAGGATAGGATAGTTCAACTAGAAGTGCGCGAAGAGGTATGGTGTCTGAAATGCAAAAGTTAGGGACATGAAAAAGACAATTGTCCGGTCTTTGTGAACTACCTTACAGGAGGAGGACTGATGCCTTTAAGGCCAGAAGCTCAAGCAGGACCAAATGCAGGGCCTGCATTATGGTGCGCTATCTGTCAGGTAGTAGGAAAACATGCCACGGATAATTGCCACTAGTTGTAGAAGTTTGTACAGACACCGCAACAGTTGTTCTACAATTTTTGTAGGTCGGTAGGGCATGATGAGCGTAATTGAAGGAGTTATGAATTGATGATGGATAGAACCCTTGCCTATAGGGTTTAGGCAGAAACGTAGCCCATTGACCAGAGCGCAAGGATGGCGCAGACATGATTTCAGGGGCGCGGACGAGGCCGAGATGGAGGAGGCCCTAGTAGAGGTTGGGGACAATTGATCTACTACAATTGTAGAGGAATAGGATATTATGCCCGTGATTTCACTAACCCAATGCATATTTCATGCAAGTATTGTACACTGCTCGATCATGAAAAGAAAGACTGTCCTACGTTGATATCTAGGATACGTGAAAAAGGGGCGCTACCCCCTCCACAGACTTAGAACTTGTAGATGATGAGTTGAGCTGCGCGAAGAGGATCCAAACGTAAATATAGTACTTAGAAGTGGGATCGCGATAGGAGATGACAAGGGGAAATAACTAGAAGACAGTACATGGGTCCGCAAAGCTTCAGCGAAGGAGGCTGAGTTTGATTTGGAGCACACACGTGAAAACTTCATGGAAGCTAAGAAGAGCTTCACTGAGGCCTCCACCTTAGGAAGCAAGGATAAACCTGAGCAAGAGATGGACCCCTCTATGCTCAAAAATTTCTTGGAGACCTGTATGAAGTTACTGCATGATAGTAAGGCTGTGAAAGGGTTACAAGAGCTCACGAATAGATGGGAGATGAGACTAAGTCGAGTGAGCCGCGTGTAGGGATGGGAGATGAGACTGACCGCGCAGATAGGAGAGTATGAAATGGATTAGGTTATTTTGGACCTGGGGTCAGATGCGAATGTCCTACCAAAGTAGACTGGGGAATGAATGGGGAGACCCATGTTGCAATGGTCTCCGATTCAATTGAGGATGGCAAATCAGCAGAAGATCATCCCCATGGGATGGCTGCAGGGGTTGACTGTGATATTGAAGGTGCGAGTGTGTTGGCTGATTTTGAAGTAATAGAGATAGTGGATGGTAGAAATCCCTATCTTGCGCTCTTGGGAATTTACTGGGCTACTGATATGAACGGGGTAATCAACCTAAAGAAGTGAAAGATGATATTTGAGAAGCAGTCACTATGCATAATGGTACCCCCAGATCCTGCTGAAGGAACACGCTATACAGAACCAGTCCATGATTATGAGAGCGATGACGATTTGGAATGTATCTATAAGATAACAGCGCGGGACCAATATTGGGTGAATCCCACTACGGATGGATGAATTACTTGGGATCGTGAGAGTTCCTACACTTTGGACTCCGATGAAGAGATAGAACACTGGTAGAATCGGTTACATGAAGTAACTATGCTGAATTGTAACATTATGACTCGATCACTACATTGTGTGTCCTCAAAGGTAAGAAATATGCCTACTTATGATGGCATGAATGAGGTATATATCTTTTTGGATGCATTTGAGAGGGAGGTACTGGAAAAGTAGCTTTTCCAGTCTTTGGACTGGGAACTACGCGCTACGCCTACAAGATGGTGGGGTACGCATAAGGGGAGCTTTGATGATTGGCGCGAATGTAGGAGGATGATGAGAACATGATTTGGGAAGCCTAAAATGTGAATGACAGATAAGTATGATAGGCAAGATGATCCACGCATGCATTTGGCCAAATGGGCCTAGGTTTATGGATAAAAGCCCCAACCTGAATGGGTGCACTTGTTCTGTCATACCCTGGATGTTGACCCGATGAATTTGTACATAGAAACAAAGCTCCACCATGGTACAGGAAAATGGGATATCCTATGAGAGGGATTCATAATGACATTTAGTTTTGAGGACAGGTTTGACATTATTGATGAAGTGCTACAAGAAGTGAAAGCAGCAATCTTTAGGATACCGCAAGATCCTTTAGACCGGATTCAACCTAAATGGGATACTCAGCTGAGTCACACGCTGGAATTTTATAATATAACTGCTGAAGAAGAGGACGAGGATCTGTAGAAGATTAACATTTTGGAAATAGAAGGTCACCGCAAGGTTAAAGTACCACAGATTTAGAACCCTAATATAACCGGCCGTTGAAAATGAAACAAGTAAACATTGGTACGGAGGTAGAACCCAAATTCGCAAAGATTGGAGACTACTGGGACGATGCAATGGTGGATAAGGTTGCTTAATTTCTCCGTGAATACCAGGATTTATTCCCTACCAAGTTTACGGACCTGAAAGGGATAATCGGGGACCTAGGTATGATGAAGATCACATTGAAACCCGAAGTGAAGCTAGTTAAGAAAAGGCCTTACCATCTCAATTTGAAATATAAGGAGAAGGTCCACTTAGAGCTATACAAGATGCTCGCAGTAGGTATCATTGAGCCTGTGGAAGAATCTGACTGGGTAAGCCCAATGGTGGTACAGGAAGAAAAGCAGAAGGACGAAATAAGGATATGTGTGGATCTTAGAAAGATGAATGACGCTTGTGTACATGATTCTTTCCTAACTTCGTTCACTGATGAAGTGTTGGACAATATAGGTGGCCAAGAAGCATATTCCTTTACTGATGGGTTCTCGAGATACCACCAGATCAAAATCACGACAGAGGACAGGAGCAACAAAACCTTCGTGACTGAGTGGGGTTGTTTTTAGTACACTGTGATGTCGTTTGGATTGAAGAATGCGCCTGTGATATTCTTGTGCGTAGTTGTGGCTACGTTCAAGGAATTTATTCATAAGTTCCTGGAGGTATATTTTGATGACTAGATCGTGTTTGGGCTGGTAAAACGCCATGTAGCAAGCTTGCGCCTGATGCTAGATACTTGTCGAAGATACCAGATCACGCTCAATATCAAGAAGTGTCTGTTTTGTGTTTCTTTTGGGAACTTGTTGGGGCATGTTGTTTGCAGATAGGAATGATGGTAGATCCCACAAAGATAGCAGTGATATTGAACTTGGAAGCACCGAGGAGTGTGAAGCAGCTGCGTGCTACCCTGGGACATCGGGATATTACAAAAAGTTTATCAAAGGTTATGCCTAGATCACCGTGCCTATGGAGAAATTGTTGAAGAAGGATGTCACATTCTGCTGGAACGATGACTGTAAGAAGAGCTTGGATATATTAAAATAAAAGATGGTCACCACGCCGATTCTAGTCTTCCCAGACTGGAAGAAAGAGTTTCATGTGCATGTCGACGCATCATGTATAGTGCTGGGAGCAGTACTAACACAGGTTGGTGGAGAAGGCTTGGACCATCCTATCGCATTCGCAAGCCGAAGATTATCCAAAGCGGAGAAGAACTACTCCACCACCGAGCATGAAGGGCTAGCTATGGTGTATGCACTCCAAAAGTATAAACACTACTTGCTAGGAGGTCATTTTAAGATGTATATGAATCACTCCATGCTGAAGTACCTGGTCAATAAGCCTGTGTTGGGGGGGAGAATCTGTAGGTGGCTCTTATTGTTCTAGTAATATCATTTTGAATTTATTGTGAAGCCCGGACGATTGAACGCAGGCCTAGACCATATGTTGTGCATCGAAATAGGAGAAGAGCCCACTAATTTGGAGGAGGGATTACCTAACGCACAACTATTTGTAGTGCGTGTCACGGATGCTCATTTCGAGGATATAATACATCTCCTAACAATAGGAACTACCCAGGAAGGATACACTGTCCAGCAGAAGAAGGAACTAGTGGTGCACGCGACAGATTTCTATGTCATAGCTGGGAATCTATACAAAATGGGGTCTGATGAGGTATTGTGACGGTATGTACCTGAGTTTGAAAGAAGTAACATCCTCGTGGAAATTCATGGGGGCACTGTGCGAGGACATTATGTAGGGAGAGCATCTGTGCAGAAGATTCTATGCGGAGGGTTATGGTGGCCAACCCTCCATCAGGACTCAAAAGAATATTGCAAGGCATGTGATGTGTATCAAAGGATTGGTAGGCCATCGCTGAGAGATGAGATGCCTTTGAATCCATAGATGACGTTACAACCCTTTGAGAAGTGGGTGATAGATTTTGTGGGACCCATTCAGCCCCAAGGAAAGCCAGGAGTAAGGTACATTATCACCACGACATAGTATTTGACTCGTTGGGTGGAGGCACAACCTGTGAAGGATTACACAGGCATGACCACTGCAAAGTTATTCTTTGAGCATGTACTGATGTGATTTGGCTGTCCAAATATCTTGATGAGTTATCGTGGTAAGCACTTCCTGAATGAGACAATCAACGTGCTAACAGAGGAATTTCAGGTATATCACCAGAAGAGCATGCCTTATCACCTGTATGCTAATGGGACGGTGGAAGCATTCAATAAGGTGCTCGAAAATGCACTGACCAAGGTTTCCAATGCTCAGCGAAGTGATTGAGACCTACACATACTTGCAGTACTATGGGCTTATCGAACGACATGCAAAAAGTTGACTAGAAAAACCCTCTTTAGGCTTGTCTATGGTCTTGAAGCGGTAATGCCTATGGAATATATTGTGCCTAGTTTGCGCATCGTAGCGCTCATAGGTATGATGATCGTGGAGCCCTGGAGGAGATGCTAGCATAGTTGGATGAACTCGAGGAAGATATATTTTTAGTTGGATTTCACCAACAGGTCCAAAAGTAGCGCGAAAAGGCATGGCATGATCGACACATCAAGCTACACACCTTTAAGGTAAATGACCTAGTTTTGCTATATGATAGCAATTTTGATAAATTTCCAGGGAAGTTCAGGATGCACTAGTTAGGGCCTTATGTCATTAAGGAGAATATCGACGAAGGAGCAGTATAGTTGATCAAATTTAATGGAGAACCCTTCCCAGGAAAGGTGAACGACATTCGCTTGAAGCCATACATCGGCGGTTCGGCCATGCGACTAAATGAAGCTAGCACAGTCTTAGCGTTCCAAGCAACTGAAAGGAGGCACGGGACTATAAACTACAATGCCCAGGTTGGGGAGTTATGCGATTGGCAGATGGTGCGAAGCAAGGAAGTGTCACAGGGTCCATGGTAGCATGGAGGGAGCTACGCTACCCAAGGCGAAATCACATAGGTCGGCTGAAAAGTGACTGTTACAGTCACTATTCATGATTTGACAGAAGAAGTGAGGCCAAATGGAGCGAGCGACCAACATTTAAGACGAAATTTATGGTTCAGATCCTTGAAAATTTGTCGCCAATCTGGCATTAATGAACCGATTTTGGGGAACGGTCGAATTTGAATTCAAAATGCCCTATAAATTACACGTGGTTTTCCAGCAAGAAACACTTGGCATTTTTAGTATTCAGTTGTTGAGCTCTCAGACACCTATGGACCGAGAGTTCTTCGAGGCTTTCAAATAGAGTCCTGCATTTGTGAACTTGCTTGAGACGTCACGAGCACTATTAGAGAGTGTTATGTCAGCACCCCCAGAAGTTATAAATACTAAACAAGTAGTAGAGGATCCGACACAGAAAATAGACATAGAGGCAAAAGTAGCTACTCCAGAAGTGGCTGAAGTATTGGCAGAGGTCCCTAAATCACCAAGAACGTCAAGACCGAAGCCAACCCCAAATAAGGAGACCGTGAAGGACAAGAGGGGAAAACAACTTGCAATACCAATACGCACATTGCCAAGGAGAAACCCACCAAAGCCCACTGCAGAAGAGAAAGGCAAGGCTATAAACTTAGAACCAGAGGAGGAAGATATCAAAGACAACCTGATGGATAATGAGGATGTGGGAATGGAAGTGGAGGAGGTCGAAGCCCAGGGTGTGGACCCTATTACGTAGTTTCCGGAGTATGTCCCTCCACGCAAACCTAAGTCCAAGGTCCCAAAGGACATTGATGAGAGTAAGACTCCCCTGCAAACCCCTTTGTTGTCGAACGAAATTTCTTTTGACAGTTCATGTTTGGCACGAGTACTGATACTGAAGGTTGAAGACTTGGACTTGGCAGACCACGAGAAGTTCCCACACCTGGAGACCGAGAAGTTGATGCACCACATCATAGATACGAATACGGGAATGAACGCACTGGAGTAGTGAAGGTGGCTCAAGGGAGTAGAGAAGGCAGGATTGCTTAACCTACTCTGGGTGCCACACTATAACTGCACCCCGGTGATAGTTTTGGTCATCAAGCAGCTGTTGTGCTTGGTGCATGATGGGTGTCTGTGGTTGGAGGAGTCGATACCCATCACAGACAGGTTTATTAACGCACCTGCCGTATGCAAGTGAGAATCCAATGATGATCTTTGGTGGCAAGGGTGGCGAGCAGGCTCTCGCAGAGTCAATGAAGGAGAAATTTAAGCTGGTGAAAAAGTCGCACATGTACGCTATCTCTAGCATTTGTGACCCCGCTGTGAAGGTAGCAACGTAGATCCTCGCACAGAAGGTGATGTGGGATTGTCACACTGATGAGGTGCTTGCACTTGTCGTCATGCTCACATAGCAGTGTGCTGAAGGAGTCCAGTTCAACCGGTTGGACTACCTTTGCGGAGAGTTCCTGGTGAACTACCACGAAGCACAAGAGCTCAGCAAGACATTCCACTACGCGTGGCTCTTGCTGCCAATTTTGCTAGTAGTGTGGGAGCTACCAGAGGACAACCAATTCCCTTCGGTCATGCCAGACCTCCCTGAAGCAGCGAAGTACACTTCGCTATGGGCGACCAAGGATGCGCAGTGAGTCTGGGGGAGCAAGATCTTCTGGATCTTGATGGAGATGAATATCAGGATGGCCATCAATCACAAGCTATAATTTTCACTCACGGTGTATGCTAACCTACAGGGCTATGCCGAGTTTAAGGCTGATTTCCTTCAAGTATCAATCAGGACGTGGAAGGGCCCTGCATAGAAGTGGTACGACTTGCCGTATTTGGCCACAGATGACACCATTGATGCGGTGCTTGATCAATGGCTGATGGAGTGGCACAGTACCATGGACTTGGTGACCAGTGGGAGCTAGTTCGCCGCGCAGAAGAAGAAGGAGGATGTCAAGCTGAAGATGGCACAGCTGGTCGAGAAAAGGAAAAAGGAGGTTGATGATAAGGCTCAGGCGGAGTGTGAGGCCACAAAGCAGACATGTGGGATAGAGCGAGGCTTTGATAAAGGTGCGTGATCACCTTCACCTGAGACTGAGGATGAAATAGATGAACAACACAACGCAGAATCTCAGGAGATGTCCACTCGCATCAATCTTCCACGAGAGCTGGAGAAGGGAGGGCCCAGGGAGAAGTCAAAGGAAACCAAGACCTCACTGGACCCCATCACATTAACAGAGGGTGATCTACATGATATCGGTGACAAAGTCAAAGATGTCACCACAAAAGCCCTGCAACAATTTGAACAACAATAACAGATCATTCTAGGGGCCATCCAGACTGGGTTGCCAAAGTTGCAAACCCGTGCGTCGCAAACTAGCACGATGTCTACCAGCTTGGCTATCGGCACTTCAGAGGTTGCCGATATGTTGCGCACGAAGACTTCCAATGCAAGAGTGCTGCCAGATGGGGCACTCACCATAGAAAATGAGGCTGATAGGCCTACTGTTAGTGCCTTGAAGGGAGTTGGGTTGAACTTGGAAGCGCTTCTGTGCGAAGCACTTCACCTCTTGTAGGATGGAGTAATTACAGAACTAAGGGCACGTGAGCACCACGCCCTCCAAGTAATCAGCGAACAGTGGATAAACAATGAACATATGTCCCTACAGAGAAACATTGCCATCACCGTTGAGACTGAGATGACTAATTAGAGCAAGAAGATTATGCAGGTCATTGAGGATGCATGCAGAATGGTCCCTAAGTTGGCCATTTCGGAGGAAGAGCTAGTCGAGGTACACATCCACAAGTTGGCCACAGGGGTGCACGACACTCAGACTGAGATGGCGTGGGTTCAGTTGGAGCTAAACCTACAAATTATAGAGCTACAATTGAGGGCCCAACCTTCAACACTACCAGAAGTAAAGGAACAGTGGGCAGGCACTGTCACAGAGGCAGTAGCAGTGGTGGAAAGTGCAGTAGCAGACTGCACGCAGTTGTTCAAGCAGTCATTTGAGGTCCTGACAAGCTTGTAGGAGGACCCAAATATATAGAGGCTAAAGACCGAAGCATGAAAGATAAAACAACACTACGATCAAGTTAAGGGCATAGTGTGAACCATCACGCTAACACAGAGGTTAGCCAAGCTGCAGGAGGCCAAGCAGCTGAAGGAACAGGTGGATGAAGTGCTGCACAAGGAAGCAGTGCTGAAGGCAAGACTAAAGCCCTTGTTGGAGGAAGCTTACGCGGTCATAGGAAATATAGAAGGAAAGATTGTGACTCTGCAAGCAACGCAACAAAAACTTCAAGATGACAGCGCAGAAGCAGTGACCAAGAAGACAATGGAAGACGCGAAGCAGGCGGCAACTCAGTGCATGACCGAGGTAGTGGTCATCTCGGTCGAGCTAGACGGGATTAGTGCAAACATCTCCACACCTACTGAGTGACTCGAGGGTGAGTCATGATGTTTGTGTTGGGGGCCTGTTAGGAACGGGATCCCCCAAGGGCAGTTTTGGGGCTAAAAGCTCATGTTTGAGTCAATTTTTTTAATAATATTATAAAGACTCTGCATTTTGTGGTCGCGGAGCACGAAGGTGTCATGTGTCAAAAAGGGTAGTCCGCCATTAGTTTTGTAAAATAAAGTCGGTTGTAAGAGACCTACTCGTGGTTCACGGACCATGGGATTGTATAAAAAGAGCTAAGCTCTAAGTAATTAGAGGCATCACTCATGTAAGAGAGTCATTGCTCTGAAGTCAGAAGTTTAAGTCTTGGGTCATAGCATAGGTAGAGGCTCTGCAGTTGAGCGTAGAGGCCTAGGGTAGGAAGTCCACAGCTAAGTGCGCGGAACCCTATAGCTGTGTGTGCAGGGTGGACATAGTTTGTAAACACTTGGAAGATATCAATAAAGAGACATATTCTGCAATTTCTGTGCCTTTGTTCTATTGATGCATTTTGATATGTTATGTATGAATTTTCGTTATTATGCTTATGTGATGCATGAATGAATGCAATTACATTGAATAACTGAACACATTTATGAATATTGTTTACGCAGTGTTAAGTATAATTGTTTGATAAGATAAGCAAGTCACTTAGATTAATTGGGGAATCTGTACAGCATGCTTCCTTAGCAGCGTGAAAATACCTGAGCAGCAAGTGTTGGGTGCGGGATCCCCCAAGGGCAGTTTTGGGGCTTAAAGCCCATATTTTGGTCCAATTTTTGTAATCCTAATGTAAAGACTCCACATTTTGTTGTCACGGAGCGTGTAGATGTTAAAGAGTCATAGGGTTGTCCGCCCTTATTTTGAGAATGTAATGTTGGTTGTAAAAGATCTACCGTTGGTCCGCGGACCATGGGATTGTATAAATAGAGAAAAGCTCTAAGTAGCTAAAGGCATGAAATCAATGACGAAGAATTGAGTCATATCTTTGGAGTAGAAGTCTAAGTTTGGGTCGTAGCATAGATAGAGGCTCTGCAGCTGAGTGCGCAGAGGCCTAGAAGTCCGCAGCTGAGTGTGCAGACCCCTACAGCTGAGTGCACAGGGTGAGTTGAGTCTATAACCATCTGGAATTATCAATAAAGAGAAGTATTCTATAATTTATGTGTCTTTATTTCCCATTTATGCATCTATTATATTGGGTATTAATTTCACTTCTAATGCTTATATGATGCGTGAATGTGTATAACTGTATTGGTTAAGTGAATGCAAGTAAGAACCACTGTTTATGCGAAGCTAACTAAGATCTGTTAATAAGATAAGTAAGATACTTAGTGTCTTTTGGGAAATATCATAGTTTGCTGCCCTAGTAGTGCGAAATCATATCGGCCCCTGGTTAGGGCTGTGTGGAAGCCGATTGGAACATTTTGCGAAGATACTGAAGGGTAGAATAGAGGGATAAGTAACGTACATGAAGGCAGGTATAGTTGGAATAAACAGACCTCACATCCATCTCAAGGGTGCAAAAACTTGGTTCCAGCATCCCCCCATATTGCTTCAGGTGAGACTTAAGTCCGTGATCTGTGAGCTGATACTGAAAGGGCCAGTAGTGTATGGATTTGTTTGGCTACCTAACATTGAACCTGGGTCAGGCTCTGATCCGGATTTAGACAGGAACGCAATAGATTACAGAGATAACCATAAATACAGAGATGCAATAACCATAAACACATAGATGCAGCGGAAATAATGCTTCATTTCATTAATGGAAAATACTGAAATATGCTTACAAACAGAAATAACCCAGCTAGGGCGATGGTAGCTTATCTCTGAGAAGAGATGTGCGGCTACATGCCTCTGAACTGTTCTGAACTGTATTACAATGAGGCTCGAAGGCCTATTTATTGTTGAGAAACAATGGAAAACCCTTCACATCCCAAAACCTTACCCTAGAAGATGAAACGCCAAATTGTGGGCCCCGTTTGGGTAAATTGGTACATCAATTTCCCGGGGTCGTAACTTTGGCATACGATCTCCGTTTGACGCGCACGATAGCTCGTTAGAAAGATCTATCCGAGTACTACCACTTTGGGAGGCAACATTAGTCCATGGACTCATGTTGCCCCAGATTCCCAAAAAAACGTCGTTTAGGGCCTCAAAACGGCTCCGGAAGTTCAGGACCCGAAAAACTGCTAAAAATAGTAAACTGTGCTACAATTTAGGAAACTGAAAAGACTGAAAGAGACAGTTGTGGGGGTCCAAATGGGTTGGTGGGTGGCCACCAACATCCACCTGGATCATTCCTCCCCCCTTAGGAAGCAATGGTCCCCATTGCGTTGAGTTCCTCCATCTGCTGAACTTGTCCTGCAATCTCTGATGTGTCCAGTGATGGTGGGAAGCATGGTCGATGATGGTCCACATTGAATACTCGGTGCAAGCGAAGGAATGGAGGAATGCTGTGCTTCAAAGCATTGTTTCCCATAGCCTTGGTACTGCTGTGAGGACCATGTCGGAGTGGTCGGAGCTTCTGATGGGCTCTTGTAAGGTGTTCTTTCTGCAGATGTAACCAAACTTTGTTGCCCACCTGAAACTTATGTGGTACCCATGTGGATGAGGAGAAGTTGTTCCTGTGTTTTGTCATGACCGTATTCCTTTGCTGCTGCTGCTGTATGGAGGAATCCTTTTCAGGGGTCATGGTTGTAGCAACGATCTTCCCCTTACTTTGGGAGTGAACCAGACAAATGAATTTCCTGGTCTGTGATATGAGCTTGCTGCCTTTTTTGGTAGTGATCAAAGATGTGGCGGTAGGTGGGGCTACCTCCGGTATCCTGTATAATGAATCATTCAAAGAAATAATGACAGCACGAGGCCTTGACTCATACACAGCATGTCGCCTCCACAAGTATGGTTGGCCTAATAATACATCGCAAACATCCAGAGGTGTAACATCACACAATACCTCGTCTGTGAAGGGTTTGATGCTGTAGGGAAGGCGGCACTGCTGGCGAACTTTCAGATCTCGTCCTTCGTGAAGCCACCCGATACTGTACGGCTGTGGATGTGGTGTAGTCGGTAGGCCCAACCGCTTCACGACCTCTGCTGAAATGAGGTTCTTTTGGCTACCACTGTCGACAATGAATCGCAGCGGTGAACCCTTCACCCACATCTGTGAGTGGAAAAGACGCTCCCCCTCCTCTGGATCTTCGGGCTCATTTTTCTTGATCTTGGCAGTGGCCACAGTGGCGCTGGGATCCGCATCAATGATCTGCTTCCCTTTGCCATTCCCCTTGTCGGGTTCTGGCTCAGGGTCGGAACATGCATCTGATTCAGAAGCCTTCAACTCGGCTACCAACGATTGTTTGGTCCGACACTCACTTGTGTTATGAGTGGGACTCTTGTGGAACTCACACCACTTTCCTGTGTCCTTCTTCGGCTTCGTGGTGTTGTTCTTTTCTTGCGGCTTCGACGGGTTGTCTTGGGTCACCCCGCCTTGGCTTTGTACTTTGGGCTTCGGATTTGCAGATCCAAAGTCTCGCTTCTTCTGTTTGAACTTTTGCTCGATTTTGACAGCGTATCGGTATGCTGTGCCGAGTGAGGAGATGTTCAAGAACACCATCTCTTCCTGGATGTATCTGTGCAGGCAGCCACGGTATTTGAGTACCAGATGCAGCTCAGAATCTTTGATACCCAATTGTGTGCGAAGGGTATGAAAAATGTTTGTGAACTCTGGCACATCTTGGTCTCGTCCCTGCCGCAGTGTGGTCCATTTGATGTATTTGTCCTCATAGCTTCCGACAGGGTAGTATTGCTCCTTGATGGCATCCCGGAAGTCATTCCAAGTGGGTGCGGCTGAAAATAGTGAGCCTGTACTTTCATCCTTCTGCTCGCAGTAGGTTTCCCACCAGTCCTTGACGTGCGGGGCTGCTTTGAGAAGAGCAAAAACAATCTTTTCCCGACTTGAAAATTCGTGAACAGAAAAATACCCATCTAGCAGATTTAACCATTTATCTACGGCATCTGCGTCTATTTTACCCTCGAAGATGGGGATTTCAAAATTAACTTGTACCTTGAAGGGTGTGGCGTTTCCAGAGTCGCTTTTGGAAGACGATGCGTCGCCTCTGGGTAGCCGCTGAAGGATCTGCGCAAAGCTATCCATCATCGCGTTCCTTTGCCGCTCGAGCGCTTCTTCGAGCAAGATTTTGATAGGATCTCCTGCCCCCTCGTCTTTCTTCTCATCCGCCATGGGAGGCCGTCGGGATTTGCGAGGCTGGTCTTGCAAAGGTTTGACCAGTTCAAGCCCTAACTCCTTATATCCCGACCTCGTTGGGGACATGCAAAGAAAAACAGAGAAAAAGCAGACCGCTCTGATACCACTGATCCGGATTTAGACAGGAACGCAATAGATTACAGAGATAACCATAAATACAGAGATGCAATAACCATAAACACATATATGCAGCGGAAATAATGCTTCATTTCATTAATGGAAAATACTGAAATATGCTTACAAACAGAAATAACCCAGCTAGGGCGATGGTAGCTTATCTCTGAGAAGAGATGTGCGGCTACATGCCTCTGAACTGTTCTGAACTGTATTACAATGAGGCTCGAAGGCCTATTTATTGTTGAGAAACAATGGAAAACCCTTCACATCCCAAAACCTTACCCTAGAAGATGAAACGCCAAATTGTGGGCCCCGTTTGGGTAAATTGGTACATCAATTTCCCGGGGTCGTAACTTTGGCATACGATCTCCGTTTGACGCGCACGATAGCTCGTTAGAAAGATCTATCCGAGTACTACCACTTTGGGAGGCAACATTAGTCCATGGACTCATGTTGCCCCAGATTCCCAAAAAAACGTCGTTTAGGGCCTCAAAACGGCTCCGGAAGTTCAGGACCCGAAAAACTGCTAAAAATAGTAAACTGTGCTACAATTTAGGAAACTGAAAAGACTGAAAGAGACAGTTGTGGGGGTCCAAATGGGTTGGTGGGTGGCCACCAACATCCACCTGGATCAGGCTCCCATAAGCCAACAACAGGTTAGGGCTGTGCGAAGGTTGATCGTACCCTTTCGCGGAGGTATTGAAGGCTGGAATAGAGGGCTAGTCTTACAAGCCCTATAGTAGAGCAACTTGTGCGAGGGCAGGGATAGAGGGAATCAAATGACATCATAACCATATTAGGGTGCGGAAACTTGGTTCCAACATCCCCCCATACTGCTTCGAGTGAGACGTCGATTCGCGCTCCGCGGTATGATGCCGAAAGGGCTAGTATTGTAGTGATTTGTTTGGCTAATTAACGCTGAACTTGGGTCAGGGCCCCTCAATCCAAAAAATTTGTTCAATTCTCCTTTCTAAATGGTGTTTATTCAGAAGAAATCATTGCACGTTTGTTTCCCTTACATTGGATGATCGTGCGAAGAAATGGTGCTACTCTCTACCCACTGTTTCTATCACATCTTTCAATCACTTGGTTAACGAGCTTCATCAATTTTTTAACAAATATCAATAGTAGGATGTTATTGATGAAATTATTCAATTTAGAATGGAATTGACTAAATCTCATGATCATTTTGTTGATCGGTTCCTTCACCTTTGTTTTCAGTTTCCGGATGAGGACGTGGATTGGCATTTCTTGGATGAGAAGTTTCGATTCTTAGTCCAGATGTCAATGAAATATTTTGAAATAGATCCTCCTAATCAGGAATAATTTCAACATTTGAGGCAAGAACCAGATATGCTCTTTGTCCTACGTCCTCCTCCCTTTGATGTTTCATATGTTGTACCTAGACCAATCATTAAATCATAACACCATATTGTGGATGAAGAGCTTATATTTCTTTCACATATTTCCTTCAATGGTGATTCATCTAACCTTGTCAATAAACCATCTTCAAATCTTGGCATTCCCCCCATCGATATTTCACCCATTAATTAAGATGAACCCTTGGATGATCATGGCCTTGATGATTTTCTTCTCTTTGAATTATATGGTAATGATTGTTCAAGTAATTCATATGAATCTCTATTTCTATGTGAATATTTGGATCTACAGGAGTTTCAAAAAGAGTCTGACACAATTATTAAAGATATTATTTCAGGTATACCTTGTTTCAATCAAGAAGATGAATCACTTATCATTGAATTTTTTAATAACAATCTTGAAAATATATCTTCTTTTGAATCTCATGATTTAAATAACAAACCTTGTTTTGATAATAAGTTGATTGTGTTTTCCCAAATTGATGACCAATCTTGTCAGGTTTCAAAGTTAAGTCAGCTAAGTAAGATACTTCAATCAAGGCTAATGGTTATGTCATGTTCGGTTAGTTCTTGATTTTTCTGCACAACTTTTTCATTGATGTCATCACATGGGATGTTGACTCCCTCCTGAGGGACACTCATTTTCTTCACGTAAAATTTTTCAACCATCTACAACGTAGAAATAGAGAAGAATCTTAATGAATCTTTTACATAATCTATCAAAGAATCTTACACGCACGACAACTTGGATTATGGTCAACTTGATGACATGGATTTTTCTTTGTGTAGTCTTTTTTGTATATCTTTCCCTAAAGGTTGTTTCCATGATCCTGTTGTAGATTCATTAGAAGAGTATTTTCAGTCTCGGCCCATGTCTCATGGCATGTACTTGCATGCGCTTCGTCAAGTCATATATGGTCATTGGCCCAATGATTATTGTTGTTGTGAAACTCCATGTTTGGTAGAATAGTCAAGTGTAATGCATTGTTGTGACTTCACTTCCTATTTCTGTTGGTCAGTGCATATGCTTGCACGATTTCTCTTGTGCATTGCACTATTTTTTTTTTTTGACTTTTCATGATCATATATTTTAGTCTAGAGGTCAAGAGTATATTTTGTGGTTACATTGGAAGTTCCATTTTATATAATAAGAACTTTCATAGTTTATTTTCGGTTAGGTTAGGTTGCATATAGTTAGATTCATTACATTATATTTTCTTTTTCTCATACTTTGGTTTCATTCTTTCGGTTTGATTTTTCTTTAAATAAGCCAGTTTCGAGCTTCAAGGCAATGTGGCTAATATTTTTTGAAAGGCAAGTTGTAGCAACACACAACCATTGACTTAGCTATCACCCTCTTCCTTGATATGTCTTACATATTTAGAGTCAATGATTTTCTGACGGAAAATATGATCCTTTAACTGGGAAGTTGTAGGCAAAACTTGAAACCCGTACCTATTTTAGATTCTCATTCTCGCACTTGGTCATGTTACGAATGGTGTGTTCTTGCTTATATATCTGTGCATAATAAGATAGGGGGACACATTTTAGCGATCAGAACTTAAAGGTATAAAAATTGTCTCTGAAGGAACAACCTCTTCTGCTCTCAATAAGTTGGGATCCCTTTTTCACTCGTTCAAATTTATAAGTGGCTATGCACAATACTATGAAAAGAAAAAATATAAAAGGGTGAAAGAAGATAAAGATTTCCTGTGCATGGAAGTGAAGCAAGTGACTTCGTTGAGGGACTTTCTAGGCTCGTTGGCAGTGAAGAAAAAATTATGTTCCTAAAGCAAGTGCGTCGGGTTACTCTCCAGGCCTACTTGCAGCGGAGCAATACCAGAGATATAAAACTCAATACTCTGATTGTTTTTATTTTGTTGTAATATATTAACCTTAATTTCATCGACAAGATAATGATATGGATGGTTATATATGTTGTGTTGTGTCGAGTAATGCGATAGGGAAGACTATATCTTAACCAGGTACAATGGGGAGCTGAAGGGAACTCATTGATAGAATCAATACTTCTTGGAGAAATGAGACTTTGCACTTATAATGAAACTATTTCAGAGAATATTGACTTCTCCTAGTGTGTCACCAATGTTCTCGTTGCGACAACGACCCTCCAAAAAGTTTTCCCATGTCAATTTTGGAGCCTACACGAACTATCGTTTCAATCCCCCTTGTATCATTATGTGGTTTGATTTTTTATTTGTGTGTTATCTCCTAATGTCACATCCTCCTAAGTTGATGTTTTTTATGCATCTCCACTTAAACATGAGAATCATTTGAGTTAGTAATTTATGGTTAGGTGAATTCACAATCTTCTAGACTTAGAAACTTGTCTTCTCACCAGGCACACATTAAAAAAAACACACACAAGAGGAAAAAGCAAGAAAAAATCAAGAAAATCCATCACAAAAGAAAAATCACACTTTAAGTTGACAAAGGCATCCAATTGAGTTGAGAGAACTCCTTCGGGCTGAAGGAGTGCACCCGCCTTGAGCGCATTCATTCAAGATGAACAAGTGCATCCTACATGAGTGCACTCCTTATGTCAAAGACATGCACCCTATCCATTTGCATGCGTGATCCAAATTGTTGCATGAGCGCACTCTTAGAAATTAGGATCCCCCTTTAACTCCCCTTAACTAACCCTTTCATGCGACGACAAGTGGCACTCATGCATGGAACAATTTTGCATGTTAATTTCTTTAAATATACTCAGTTAATCATTCTTTGCATAATCATTTCATCTGAGTTAAGCAAACAACTGAGAAATCAATAAGCTCTTCATTAACTAGTGCAACAAGTAAGTTTGCATGCTCAATCATTTCATTGTTTTTCATGATTTCACTATCAAATCTTGCTTTTCTTCCTTTCAAACACTTGTTTTGAAGTTTGTTTGCTAGAATTTTTTTGAATATTCATCTTGCAAGTACTAATCCACTATCACATGCAAGTAACTCTTCACATTCTTAAAACCTTCCATCTTCCACCATGCATGCAACAACAACTATAAAGCCTTTCATATCATTCTCCTCCTCATCTAATCATCAAATTATGTTGTTTAAACTTGTTCCTGAGCTCTTCACAGGTAGAGCACACTCTTTGAGCTCAAAGATCCATTAGCCTCGAAAATGGCGCCCTATGTGACCAAGTTTTCTTTCTGAGTGCATCATGAAGGTACGCCGAGCCTTTCCCTTCAACCCTTCAGAGTGCTACAGTGTTCCCTCTTTTCCTTAGAGTGCATGAGTGCATCATGAAGGAACAAATCAACATTCATTAATCCCTTTGGCATGTGATAGTGCACCCTCCTTTTTCTTAGGTGCATTGTGAAGACCCGAAGCTTTGTTTCTCTCATCCTTCATCCCTTCAGAGTGCAAGAGCATGCCCTCCTTGTCTCCTTTAGCTTATGAGAGCACAGAGAAGACATAAAGGCCCATTTTTCCCCCCTTCAACCCTTCAGGGTGCAGCAGTGTGCCCTTGTTGATTTTTCTTCCTTTCTTGAGTGCATGAGCACACTACAAAGCCCTGAATGACCATGCATGTCCCCTTCATGCTTTGAAAGTGTACCCTCCTAGTTTGCATGTGTATTTTTTCTTACATGCAAGTTATTTTAGGCTATCATTCATAATTTTTCTTGATCTATCGTCTATAATGTCTCTTTGAACTAATTTACAAGTATTGTTGCATAGTTAGGTTTTTTTAAGCTAATACTATCACTATGAGTGTGCTTCCCCAAATAGGTGCTCCTGCTACAAGTGTTGCCACTTTGTCATCATATGTTGGAGACATGCTACCTCACAAAGTGACCTCAAAAAAACTTTAAGAATTAAGCGTTGATGAACCCGTGGAAGTTACAAGGCCCAATGTTCCCATATAAATAGATACCCAGTGCTTCATTAATAAAGGCACACATGTCACTTGGAGAAAAATATACAAAAAATTCACGTAGGAGATGTTTCCTGGGGACTTAGAATATTTGCATGCATATATCAATATCAAGAAGTCTAGAATGCATAGGATCGCATGTAGATTCCTGGTCATTCCATGTGCAAAAGTAATTGAATGGATCATTACACACATGGATGATTCTCACATTGTGCTACGTAGTAAGAGTGGCGGTCAACTCGCCACCTATACTGGTGAAGACATGCAGACATATTATAAGATGCTCAAGCCCACTGAATATGCCAATGATTACTTTTACACAAGATGGGAAACCCTTGACACTACTGATGTTATCAAAACATGGTGTCAAGAGCCAACTAAGTTCCACCATCACCCATTTGCAGTGTATTCGAC